>JANAVB010005067.1:0-46120 GCA_029216955.1 Iris pallida
AAATAGAGTAATACAGTTATGACATGTCCAAATGAAGGTAAATGAAATCTTCAATGCAATCTATATGAATTCTAAGCCAATCTAGGTCAAAGTCAAACTTGGTCAACTCTACAGTCAAACTAAGTCAAATCAAGTCATATTAGGTCACAGGGAATCAAACTAAGTCAAATAGAGTCAACAAGGTCAAACAAGTCAAGGTTAGTCAAATCTAGGTTAAAGTCAACTCCTGGTCAACACTCTAATCAAACTAGTCAAATACTAGTCAACATGATCAATCTGGGTCAAGTCTAGGTCAAACTTAGACCAACTAAGGTATTGGTCAAACAAAGACTAGTCAGTCAGGTAATTAAGCCAGGGGTCAACTATTTAAGTCAAATTCTATAAGGTTACTTAACTAACCATAGGCTAACCTGTCTTAGGATACCTAAGATACCATTCTACAAAGCTAAGGTATAACCAACTCCCTATACAAGTACATCACATATAAATATATAGTACAACACCAAACTTAATCTTATAATCAAGCTAAACCATAGTCTAACTCAATCAAGACTCAACTCTAAGTATCCTACTTAACCCCATACATATCTTCACTCTACCTAGGGCTACCTATATAACCAAGTCATAATAATACCCTTATATAGGTCAAAGTCTAACCAACTAGTCAATAGTCTAGGGTTTAGTCAAACTTAGGTCACCAAGTCATTTAGAGTCCATCCAAGTCAATTCTAGGTCAATTAGGTTAAGGTTTGACCTATAGTTGACTTTGGTCAACCATGGTCAAACTTGTAGTCAACTAGGCCCAATAGGCCTAAGGTCAAGTCTAGACTCATGGGTCATGGGCCATAGGCTATCTCTATAGCCCATAGGCTAGTAACCTAGGTCAATGGTCATAGGGTTCATAGGTTTATACCTACAATCGAACTATACAATATATATAACCTATATATAAAGGGTCACTATGTAATATACCCATAACCCCACATATATATATAAACATATATATACACTAATAATATCTATAACATATATACATACATAATGTATATGTATAATATATATATTATATACAATATATATATAGAGAGAGAAGGAGAGAGAGACATAGAATGAGAGAGAAGAGAGAAAGTGAAAGAGAGAGAGACATAGACAGTGAGAGAGAGGGTGAAATAGAAAGCAGGAAGGGGAGTGTCTCAGATTTCCTGTGACAGGAAATGCTCCCCACACACACACAGATAACATATATACATACATATGTATACACACACACAACTACACCTATACACTACCAATTACCCTCAAATCTCACCCACACACACACACACACACATATACTACATATATACATACTAAAATACATATACTATGTATAAATCATATCAAAAATAGATTTAAACTCAATTTTGAAAACTGGAAATAATCCTAAAACTGGAAAATCAGGACTGTAAACCCTCGACTTAGGTTAAACCAAACTCCAACTAAACCGAGCTAAGACAACCTAATCTTGGTTGGTAATTGAAGCCCCTAGGTTAGTCTAGGATCCTAATGGCCTGACACGGTGTCACGACACGACACGGCGTGTCCACGAGGGTCTAAAGTCACTCGGGTAAACTGGAAATACACTGATACGCTGTGTATCAGTGAAAAACCTAAATCGATCTAGGACACGACACGACACGACACAGGCCTCGTGCTCGTGCCCCAAGGTGCGCCTAGGGGTCTACTAGGTATCCCAAAACCTAATTCGTGTCCAAGTGTGTCCGTGTCCGAGTTACCGCACGTATCAGTGCGTGTTCTGTGTGCGTGTCAGAACAGTGTGTGATCAGTGCGAGTGGATTTTCTCCCCGACACGACACCAGCGTGTCTGAAACTTTGGGAGGGGTGTGTCAGACACTGCCCCGACCCTCAGACCAAGTTTCAAGTGTCCACGTCGCGTGTCGTGTCCGCTAGGAGCCCCGAGTAGCAGGGGAGCTACACAGTGGCTCGTGCACGTGTCGTGCAGTGAGGACGGGGCCTCGTGTGCCTCACACGTGGCACGTGGGGCCACGTGCTCGTGTCAGTGGGTCGGCCTAGGGTCTAGGTTCGTGTCCGTGTCACTGCATCGTGTCCACAACATGTGTGGATACGAAACAAGGTGTCAAACACCTACGTGTTTCCAGTGTAAACAGTGTGTGTCAGTGAGTGTAAACCCAGTGAGTTCGTGTCCGATTTGGACACGAACAGTGTCCTGTTTTGTGCTCAGACCTAGGAAAATGTGTCCTACCCATCTAGGGCTACCCAAATATATAATTTGTTTTACAAAAACAGAACATTAATTCCTAAGTGGCATTTCACCAAACACCCTAATTAAAACCTAGATACGTGTCCGATACGGACACCAAACCATATCAAAATCCTACCAAACTTGACCTACATGACCATGGTATCCTAATGCATGCAACCATGGAGAAATCACTATTTTAGTAGGGTTTAGGGCACTTTACCTATTTGGCCAAAATCAATGTAAACCACTTCAAGGGGGGGGTTTCTTCTTCACCTTGGGGTGTCCAAATCCTTGTGCAACCTTGCTACTAAGCCTCCCTTAGCATCCTCAAGTGTAGGGGGTTCCAATGGAACAAGTTTGGTCCAATTTGGAGCTAAAATGACTAAGTTATGAAGTGGTGAAGGTAGAGGAAAAACTAGGTATTGAAAATGAAGGTTTGTGAAGGTGGGGGTGTACATATAGGGGGGGGGCATGTCATGGCAGCCAAGGGGGTCTCCTTGGCCGACCAAGCAAGGGGGGGGTGTCCTATGGCCTTGCTTAAGGGAGAAGGCAAAGACTTTAAGGGTAAAGGTTTGATATTTTACTAAAATCAAGGTAAATATCTAAATGAGATATTTTCTAAATGGAAATATCTAGATATTCTATAGGCTTAACATTACTTTAGTTAAACCCTCTAACTTAGTCTCTAGGTCATGACTAACATCTAGATTAAGGCTAAACTAGGTTAGTAACTAACATGACACTATTCACCTAATAAATCACATTAATTCTAAAAAAATTCTAGAAAATTACCAAAATACCCTTTTGATCAAAAAGGGATAATTTGATGTTCTAAGCCTATGGCTAAGCTCACATGATCATGGTTAGTCTCTAGGTTAAGGAATAGCTAGGGTTTACACTAGAGTTTATTAGTAAAATCACAAAGTCACAAGTTATGACTTAGGAATTGGTTTAACCTAACTAAAATCACCAGAAAATCATACCATGACTAAAATACCACTAATAATAATAAAAATAATAAATTTTCAAAAATATCCCAATTTCAGAAAACTGGGTGTTACAAGTCTACCCTCCTTAGAAGAATTTCGTCCTCGAAATTAAGATGGTCGTACTCCTTCTAGGTCGCACCCCCAGTCAATCAAAGTCAAAGATAACATGCAATCATAGGCCTACTAGTCACGATTCTACAGTCTCAAAAAGGGTAACTATGCTATCTAGCATATCACAAGCATATCCTGACAGGTACTAATGGAATCACACAACAAGATGGGAATGGATTTGAAAGAACAGAACCTGCAAGTGGCTCCATCCATGTAGAATAATATATGAAAGCGAACCAAAGTGCAATAGGTTGATCAGACCATCATGCACCGGCCCTGATTAGACAATATGTTAGTGGGTACTAGCCCCCAATAAAATATGTCGTGATCAAGCTCGATAAAATATAAGCTTGCAAAACTAAGGCTAAATTAGCAGTAAAGAAGGTCAAAATATAAGGGAGGTAATGATGAATAAGGTTAAATAGTCCAAGACCCCTTAAACATCAAGGAGTGAGGGTGAATTAAAACAAGAGGAAAAGGGTTTTCAATATCGAAGTTCAAAATAAGATTCTCAAGGGTCGTCCCGGAATCTCTCATGAAATCCTAACAGTGATTGAGTATACTCTCATCCTAATACCTTAATTCCTATATTCTTTCGCAGGCTCGTAGCAGTACAACTAAGTCGTCGTGCTACTACGAAATCGCACAAATACGACTCTCGACCTGCATGGGCCACCACTAAAAACGTGTCACGACCCGCACCCTGTGTAGGGGCACGAGAAGTGGGTACGTCCAGCCTACGCCGCAGTGTCGGCGGTAGAACGCTGTCCTAGGTTGCTAACTAATCTCATGCAGTGTATATAATGTACTTGCCAAGATCTCAACTCCGAGAGGAAGACAAGTAAAAGATATGATATACTCAATCACAATCTAAGCACGATAAGATAACACAGAAATCTAGATACCAACTAACAACAACAGAAATTTAAACTACTAAAATAATAACAACATGATCTCAAACAAAACTCTAATACAACTCAATATCTCAAGTTTAATGCAACAAGCTCAAAACATGAAAGCTAAGTAAGTCTACTAGCTAAACTCCTGAATCACTCCTGAGAGTCGGAACCAAAGGTAGCTAATCCCTCGCCAGGTCCATGGTAAGAAGGGCATGTGTCGTCAGGGGTATCATCTGTAATATTTTCAACAGGTCCAATCAGGACAGGAACGAGCACATCTCATCTAGAAATCCCAAGTAAATGACAAAGACTATAAAGCAGTTTTTAGACAGTTATACAGATGAGCATGGCAGTTTTATACAGGTAAAGATGTAGAGAAACAGTGAGGGTACAAGGAAAGTAAAGTAACTAACAAGAGAAGAAATCATGGCAAAGAAGACTGTAGTAAACTAGCTGAACTAGAATAACATGGTATAAGTCCAGACAGTATAAAAGGTAATCCCAGTGTGAGTCCAGTCCATATAATCCAATACTAGATGATTCCAGTACAAGATGAGTCCAGTAAAAATGAGTCCAGAAGTGATCCATGATTCCAGGGTAAGTCCAGACTATACTCTAACAGTGTGTTTTAAAATACTGAGATCAACATGTAAACGGCTAGGGGTAATCAGGCACATCGCACACTCGGCCAAGTGTGGGATGGCTAGCATTCCAGAATAGTTCCAAGGGAGGTGGTTCCAGATTTTAGGTATGTTCACATGTCTACTCAAGTATTTCCCCGCCCACAAATGAATCCATAATCCAACACTACGACCAGTATGAGTCCAGCCAATGATTCCAGAAATGATTCCAGTAGGGTGATGCCAGTAGTGATTCCAGTAGGTGGTTCCAGTAGTGGTTCCAGAAATAGAGGCCAGACATGAATAAATGAGTGTCGCATGAAATGGATCCAGCAATACTAATCGTGTTTGTACAGAGAATCATATATAGCTATCTAGAACTGAAATACAGTAAATGACAAGTAATGAAAGAACTATCAGAGAATGTACTCGCCTGACACTCTGGAAAGAGTAGTATAATATCAGATGTCTGTACCAGGGTCACAATGTCCTAAAATAGAGTAATACAGTTATGACATGTCCAAAATGAAGGTAAATGAAATCTTCAATGCAATCTATATGAATTCTAAGCCAATCTAGGTCAAAGTCAAACTTGGTCAACTCTACAGTCAAACTAAGTCAAATCAAGTCATATTAGGTCACAGGGAATCAAACTAAGTCAAATAGAGTCAAACAAGGTCAAACAAGTCAAGGTTAGTCAAATCTAGGTTAAAGTCAACTCCTGGTCAACACTCTAATCAAACTAGTCAAATACTAGTCAACATGATCAATCTGGGTCAAGTCTAGGTCAAACTTAGACCAACTAAGGTATTGGTCAAACAAAGACTAGTCAGTCAGGTAATTAAGCCAGGGGTCAACTATTTAAGTCAAATTCTATAAGGTTACTTAACTAACCATAGGCTAACCTGTCTTAGGATACCTAAGATACCATTCTACAAAGCTAAGGTATAACCAACTCCCTATACAAGTACATCACATATAAATATATATAGTACAACACCAAACTTAATCTTATAATCAAGCTAAACCATAGTCTAACTCAATCAAGACTCAACTCTAAGTATCCTACTTAACCCCATACATATCTTCACTCTACCTAGGGCTACCTATATAACCAAGTCATAATAATACCCTTATATAGGTCAAAGTCTAAACCAACTAGTCAATAGTCTAGGGTTTAGTCAAACTTAGGTCACCAAGTCATTTAGAGTCCATCCAAGTCAATTCTAGGTCAATTAGGTTAAGGTTTGACCTATAGTTGACTTTGGTCAACCATGGTCAAACTTGTAGTCAACTAGGCCCAATAGGCCTAAGGTCAAGTCTAGACTCATGGGTCATGGGCCATAGGCTATCTCTATAGCCCATAGGCTAGTAACCTAGGTCAATGGTCATAGGGTTCATAGGTTTATACCTACAATAGAATCTATACAATATATATATAACCTATATATAAAGGGTCACTATGTAATATACCCATAACCCCACATATATATATAAACATATATATACACTAATATATATCTATAACATATATACATACATAATGTATATGTATAATATACCTAATATATATTATATACAATATATATATAGAGAGAGAAGGAGAGAGAGACATAGAATGAGAGAGAAGAGAGAAAGTGAAAGAGAGAGAGACATAGACAGTGAGAGAGAGGGTGAAATAGAAAGCAGGAAGGGGAGTGTCTCAGATTTCCTGTGACAGGAAATGCTCCCCACACACACACACAGATAACATATATACATACATATGTATACACACACACAACTACACCTATACACTACCAATTACCCTCAAATCTCACCCCCACACACACACACACACATATACTACATATATACATACTAAAATACATATATACTATGTATAAATCATATCAAAAATAGATTTAAAACTCAATTTTGAAAACTGGAAATAATCCTAAAACTGGAAAATCAGGACTGTAAACCCTCGACTTAGGTTAAACCAAACTCCAACTAAACCGAGCTAAGACAACCTAATCTTGGTTGGTAATTGAAGTCCCTAGGTTAGTCTAGGATCCTAATGGCCTGACACGGTGTCACGACACGACACGGCGTGTCCACGAGGGTCTAAAGTCACTCGGGTAAACTGGAAATACACTGATACGCTGTGTATCAGTGAAAAACCTAAATCGATCTAGGACACGACACGACACGACACAGGCCTCGTGCTCGTGCCCCAAGGTGCGCCTAGGGGTCTACTAGGTATCCCAAAACCTAATTCGTGTCCAAGTGTGTCCGTGTCCGAGTTACACGCACGTATCAGTGCGTGTTCTGTGTGCGTGTCAGAACAGTGTGTGATCAGTGCGAGTGGATTTTCTCCCTCGACACGACACCAGCGTGTCTGAAACTTTGGGAGGGGTGTGTCAGACACTGCCCCGACCCTCAGACCAAGTTTCAAGTGTCCACGTCGCGTGTCGTGTCCGCTAGGAGCCCCGAGTAGCAGGGGAGCTACACAGTGGCTCGTGCACGTGTCGTGCAGTGAGGACGGGGCCTCGTGTGCCTCACACGTGGCACGTGGGGCCACGTGCTCGTGTCAGTGGGTCGGCCTAGGGTCTAGGTTCGTGTCCGTGTCACTGCATCGTGTCCACAACATGTGTGGATACGAAACAAGGTGTCAAACACCTACGTGTTTCCAGTGTAAACAGTGTGTGTCAGTGAGTGTAAACCCAGTGAGTTCGTGTCCGATTTGGACACGAACAGTGTCCTGTTTTGTGCTCAGACCTAGGAAAATGTGTCCTACCCATCTAGGGCTACCCAAATATATAATTTGTTTTACAAAAACAGAACATTAATTCCTAAGTGGCATTTCACCAAACACCCTAATTAAAACCTAGATACGTGTCCGATACGGACACCAAACCATATCAAAATCCTACCAAACTTGACCTACATGACCATGGTATCCTAATGCATGCAACCATGAAGAGAAATCACTATTTTAGTAGGGTTTAGGGCACTTTACCTATTTGGCCAAAATCAATGTAAACCACTTCAAGGGGGGGGTTTCTTCTTCACCTTGGGGTGTCCAAATCCTTGTGCAACCTTGCTACTAAGCCTCCCTTAGCATCCTCAAGTGTAGGGGGTTCCAATGGAACAAGTTTGGTCCAATTTGGAGCTAAAATGACTAAGTTATGAAGTGGTGAAGGTAGAGGAAAAACTAGGTATTGAAAATGAAGGTTTGTGAAGGTGGGGGTGTACATATAGGGGGGGGGCATGTCATGGCAGCCAAGGGGGTCTCCTTGGCCGACCAAGCAAGGGGGGGGGTGTCCTATGGCCTTGCTTAAGGGAGAAGGCAAAGACTTTAAGGGTAAAGGTTTGATATTTTTACTAAAATCAAGGTAAATATCTAAATGAGATATTTTCTAAATGGAAATATCTAGATATTCTATAGGCTTAACATTACTTTAGTTAAACCCTCTAACTTAGTCTCTAGGTCATGACTAACATCTAGATTAAGGCTAAACTAGGTTAGTAACTAACATGACACTATTCACCTAATAAATCACATTAATTCTAAAAAAATTCTAGAAAATTACCAAAATACCCTTTTGATCAAAAAGGGATAATTTGATGTTCTAAGCCTATGGCTAAGCTCACATGATCATGGTTAGTCTCTAGGTTAAGGAATAGCTAGGGTTTACACTAGAGTTTATTAGTAAAATCACAAAGTCACAAGTTATGACTTAGGAATTGGTTTAACCTAACTAAAATCACCAGAAAATCATACCATGACTAAAATACCACTAATAAATAATAAAAATAATAAATTTTCAAAAATATCCCAATTTCAGAAAACTGTGTGTTACAAGTCTACCCTCCTTAGAAGAATTTCGTCCTCGAAATTAAGATGGTCGTACTCCTTCTAGGTCGCACCCCCAGTCAATCAAAGTCAAAGATAACATGCAATCATAGGCCTACTAGTCACGATTCTACAGTCTCAAAAAGGGTAACTATGCTATCTAGCATATCACAAGCATATCCTGACAGGTACTAATGGAATCACACAACAAGATGGGAATGGATTTGAAAGAACAGAACCTGCAAGTGGCTCCATCCATGTAGAATAATATATGAAAGCGAACCAAAGTGCAATAGGTTGATCAGACCATCATGCACCGGCCCTGATTAGACAATATGTTAGTGGGTACTAGCCCCCAATAAAATATGTCGTGATCAAGCTCGATAAAATATAAGCTTGCAAAACTAAGGCTAAATTAGCAGTAAAGAAGGTCAAAATATAAGGGAGGTAATGATGAATAAGGTTAAATAGTCCAAGACCCCTTAAACATCAAGGAGTGAGGGTGAATTAAAACAAGAGGAAAAGGGTTTTCAATATCGAAGTTCAAAATAAGATTCTCAAGGGTCGTCCCGGAATCTCTCATGAAATCCTAACAGTGATTGAGTATACTCTCATCCTAATACCTTAATTCCTATATTCTTTCGCAGGCTCGTAGCAGTACAACTAAGTCGTCGTGCTACTACGAAATCGCACAAATACGACTCTCGACCTGCATGGGCCACCACTAAAAACGTGTCACGACCCGCACCCTGTGTAGGGGCACGAGAAGTGGGTACGTCCAGCCTACGCCGCAGTGTCGACGGTAGAACGCTGTCCTAGGTTGCTAACTAATCTCATGCAGTGTATATAATGTACTTGCCAAGATCTCAACTCCGAGAGGAAGACAAGTAAAAGATATGATATACTCAATCACAATCTAAGCACGATAAGATAACACAGAAATCTAGATACCAACTAACAACAACAGAAATTTAAACTACTAAAATAATAACAACATGATCTCAAACAAAACTCTAATACAACTCAATATCCCAAGTTTAATGCAACAAGCTCAAAACATGAAAGCTAAGTAAGTCTACTAGCTAAACTCCTGAATCACTCCTGAGAGTCGGAACCAAAGGTAGCTAATCCCTCGCCAGGTCCATGGTAAGAAGGGCATGTGTCGTCAGGGGTATCATCTGTAATATTTTCAACAGGTCCAATCAGGACAGGAACGAGCACATCTCATCTAGAAATCCCAAGTAAATGACAAAGACTATAAAGCAGTTTTTAGACAGTTATACAGATGAGCATGGCAGTTTTATACAGGTAAAGATGTAGAGAAACAGTGAGGGTACAAGGAAAGTAAAGTAACTAACAAGAGAAGAAATCATGGCAAAGAAGACTGTAGTAAACTAGCTGAACTAGAATAACATGGTATAAGTCCAGACAGTATAAAAGGTAATCCCAGTGTGAGTCCAGTCCATATAATCCAATACTAGATGATTCCAGTACAAGATGAGTCCAGTAAAAATGAGTCCAGAAGTGATCCATGATTCCAGGGTAAGTCCAGACTATACTCTAACAGTGTGTTTTAAAATACTGAGATCAACATGTAAACGGCTAGGGGTAATCAGGCACATCGCACACTCGGCCAAGTGTGGGATGGCTAGCATTCCAGAATAGTTCCAAGGGAGGTGGTTCCAGATTTTAGGTATGTTCACATGTCTACTCAAGTATTTCCCCGCCCACAAATGAATCCATAATCCAACACTACGACCAGTATGAGTCCAGCCAATGATTCCAGAAATGATTCCAGTAGGGTGATGCCAGTAGTGATTCCAGTAGGTGGTTCCAGTAGTGGTTCCAGAAATAGAGGCCAGACATGAATAAATGAGTGTCGCATGAAATGGATCCAGCAATACTAATCGTGTTTGTACAGAGAATCATATATAGCTATCTAGAACTGAAATACAGTAAATGACAAGTAATGAAAGAACTATCAGAGAATGTACTCGCCTGACACTCTGGAAAGAGTAGTATAATATCAGATGTCTGTACCAGGGTCACAATGTCCTAAAATAGAGTAATACAGTTATGACATGTCCAAAATGAAGGTAAATGAAATCTTCAATGCAATCTATATGAATTCTAAGCCAATCTAGGTCAAAGTCAAACTTGGTCAACTCTACAGTCAAACTAAGTCAAATCAAGTCATATTAGGTCACAGGGAATCAAACTAAGTCAAATAGAGTCAAACAAGGTCAAACAAGTCAAGGTTAGTCAAATCTAGGTTAAAGTCAACTCCTGGTCAACACTCTAATCAAACTAGTCAAATACTAGTCAACATGATCAATCTGGGTCAAGTCTAGGTCAAACTTAGACCAACTAAGGTATTGGTCAAACAAAGACTAGTCAGTCAGGTAATTAAGCCAGGGGTCAACTATTTAAGTCAAATTCTATAAGGTTACTTAACTAACCATAGGCTAACCTGTCTTAGGATACCTAAGATACCATTCTACAAAGCTAAGGTATAACCAACTCCCTATACAAGTACATCACATATAAATATATATAGTACAACACCAAACTTAATCTTATAATCAAGCTAAACCATAGTCTAACTCAATCAAGACTCAACTCTAAGTATCCTACTTAACCCCATACATATCTTCACTCTACCTAGGGCTACCTATATAACCAAGTCATAATAATACCCTTATATAGGTCAAAGTCTAAACCAACTAGTCAATAGTCTAGGGTTTAGTCAAACTTAGGTCACCAAGTCATTTAGAGTCCATCCAAGTCAATTCTAGGTCAATTAGGTTAAGGTTTGACCTATAGTTGACTTTGGTCAACCATGGTCAAACTTGTAGTCAACTAGGCCCAATAGGCCTAAGGTCAAGTCTAGACTCATGGGTCATGGGCCATAGGCTATCTCTATAGCCCATAGGCTAGTAACCTAGGTCAATGGTCATAGGGTTCATAGGTTTATACCTACAATAGAATCTATACAATATATATATAACCTATATATAAAGGGTCACTATGTAATATACCCATAACCCCACATATATATATAAACATATATATACACTAATATATATCTATAACATATATACATACATAATGTATATGTATAATATACCTAATATATATTATATACAATATATATATAGAGAGAGAAGGAGAGAGAGACATAGAATGAGAGAGAAGAGAGAAAGTGAAAGAGAGAGAGACATAGACAGTGAGAGAGAGGGTGAAATAGAAAGCAGGAAGGGGAGTGTCTCAGATTTCCTGTGACAGGAAATGCTCCCCACACACACACACAGATAACATATATACATACATATGTATACACACACACAACTACACCTATACACTACCAATTACCCTCAAATCTCACCCACACCACACACACACACACATATACTACATATATACATACTAAAACATATATACTATGTAAATCATATCAAAAATAGATTTAAAACTCAATTTTGAAAACTGGAAATAATCCTAAAACTGGAAAATCAGGACTGTAAACCCTCGACTTAGGTTAAACCAAACTCCAACTAAACCGAGCTAAGACAACCTAATCTTGGTTGGTAATTGAAGCCCCTAGGTTAGTCTAGGATCCTAATGGCCTGACACGGTGTCACGACACGACACGGCGTGTCCACGAGGGTCTAAAGTCACTCGGGTAAACTGGAAATACACTGATACGCTGTGTATCAGTGAAAAACCTAAATCGATCTAGGACACGACACGACACGACACAGGCCTCGTGCTCGTGCCCCAAGGTGCGCCTAGGGGTCTACTAGGTATCCCAAAACCTAATTCGTGTCCAAGTGTGTCCGTGTCCGAGTTACACGCACGTATCAGTGCGTGTTCTGTGTGCGTGTCAGAACAGTGTGTGATCAGTGCGAGTGGATTTTCTCCCTCGACACGACACCAGCGTGTCTGAAACTTTGGGAGGGGTGTGTCAGACACTGCCCCGACCCTCAGACCAAGTTTCAAGTGTCCACGTCGCGTGTCGTGTCCGCTAGGAGCCCCGAGTAGCAGGGGAGCTACACAGTGGCTCGTGCACGTGTCGTGCAGTGAGGACGGGGCCTCGTGTGCCTCACACGTGGCACGTGGGGCCACGTGCTCGTGTCAGTGGGTCGGCCTAGGGTCTAGGTTCGTGTCCGTGTCACTGCATCGTGTCCACAACATGTGTGGATACGAAACAAGGTGTCAAACACCTACGTGTTTCCAGTGTAAACAGTGTGTGTCAGTGAGTGTAAACCCAGTGAGTTCGTGTCCGATTTGGACACGAACAGTGTCCTGTTTTGTGCTCAGACCTAGGAAAATGTGTCCTACCCATCTAGGGCTACCCAAATATATAATTTGTTTTACAAAAACAGAACATTAATTCCTAAGTGGCATTTCACCAAACACCCTAATTAAAACCTAGATACGTGTCCGATACGGACACCAAACCATATCAAAATCCTACCAAACTTGACCTACATGACCATGGTATCCTAATGCATGCAACCATGAAGAGAAATCACTATTTTAGTAGGGTTTAGGGCACTTTACCTATTTGGCCAAAATCAATGTAAACCACTTCAAGGGGGGGGTTTCTTCTTCACCTTGGGGTGTCCAAATCCTTGTGCAACCTTGCTACTAAGCCTCCCTTAGCATCCTCAAGTGTAGGGGGTTCCAATGGAACAAGTTTGGTCCAATTTGGAGCTAAAATGACTAAGTTATGAAGTGGTGAAGGTAGAGGAAAAACTAGGTATTGAAAATGAAGGTTTGTGAAGGTGGGGGTGTACATATAGGGGGGGGGCATGTCATGGCAGCCAAGGGGGTCTCCTTGGCCGACCAAGCAAGGGGGGGGGTGTCCTATGGCCTTGCTTAAGGGAGAAGGCAAAGACTTTAAGGGTAAAGGTTTGATATTTTACTAAAATCAAGGTAAATATCTAAATGAGATATTTTCTAAATGGAAATATCTAGATATTCTATAGGCTTAACATTACTTTAGTTAAACCCTCTAACTTAGTCTCTAGGTCATGACTAACATCTAGATTAAGGCTAAACTAGGTTAGTAACTAACATGACACTATTCACCTAATAAATCACATTAATTCTAAAAAAATTCTAGAAAATTACCAAAATACCCTTTTGATCAAAAAGGGATAATTTGATGTTCTAAGCCTATGGCTAAGCTCCATATCATGGTTAGTCTCTAGGTTAAGGAATCTAGGGTTTACACTAGAGTTTATTAGTAAAATCACAAAGTCACAAGTTATGACTTAGGAATTGGTTTAACCTAACTAAAATCACCAGAAAATCATACCATGACTAAAATACCACTAATAAATAATAAAATAATAAATTTTCAAAAATATCCCAATTTCAGAAAACTGGGTGTTACAATCAGCCATAATTCGAAATTATTTTTAGTCCAAGAACTCTAAAATTTGTCATTAGAATTCAATCCCGCTTTTTAGCAGCAAGAGCAACTTGGAACGACGATATCTCCGGCTCCAAACTCCGTTTCACCTCCAATTTTTTTTAAAAGAAGCGTATCGAGGTAAGGTTTCCAAAAATATTTTTAATAGAAAAATTTGTTTTGTAGAATTCTACAAAACTGTTTGAGTATCTAGTGTCCCAAAAAAATGTGTTTCAGTATTTTTGTGATTTCGGGAGATTTCGGGACGAAAATGTAATCCGTTTAGTTTTTCAGAAAGCTGATACGAAAATCTATACCATATCCTAATTTTAAATTTATTAAATAAATCTTAGGTACAATATTATTATAGATAATAGACTATTTTCAGCATCCGGAGATGTTTGTTTGGACCTTAGTTCCTCAGCAGCCGTTGTTCCACCTACTTTCCTGTCTGATCTTCGCCACCACAGTGCTCAGGACTCAGGCAAGTATACCTTGCTAATTTACTGTCATATTATTTATTTTTCGTATTATTTACTTTTTTCATATTTTTAGTTTTTTTTGTTATAAACTGCGCGTCCAAGCCACCCTTGGGTGCAAGCGACTCTATTAGTCGTTTTACTTTACTATATGCATGTTAACTTAGTTTTAGCGGACTACCTTCTTGTTGGGGGATATCCTTATATCTCCTTGGGCCATGACACTCACACTACACGGTTTGAGATATTTTGCTAGGGACACGACTTATGGACTGGCCATCTCTAAAGTCGTGTGACGGTAGTTGTTCGTAACTGCTATGACTAGGGTTTTAGAGACTCAAGCAGTTACAAAACTGGACGAGCCATGGGCATGACTTGGATAGTGGGGAACATTAGAGGAGGACATTCGCTAGTACGTATGGGAATCCAAACAGGTAAACCACAGTCTCCGGATGGAACTGTGGCGATTTATATTTGCAGATGCCCTCTGACGTCTTGGACGTTACGGACGGATACAGATGACTGGATGCCAGTTACGTACATGTAGCCTAAATCCCACCCATGCGCATGAAAGTTATCCGCTAAATTGCATAATAGATGGTTAGTATTCCCTTTTGCATTTTGGTGTCTAGGAGAGTCTTGCATATTTTATTATTTTGACAGTTCATATTACCTTATTCTTTTTGTATCTTGTTACGTTCCTCTGAACCTGGTTATTCCTCATGTGTGTTCATGTCTTCCGCAGGTATCCTAGCCGGAATAGTGGTCTTCTCCATTTATTCGAAGATGACGTGACTTGGTTCCTCCTTGCTACTTCCACTTAGTCCTTTTATATATCATGTTACTTCTTCCTTTTTATTTGGTTGGTAGTGGATGTGTCTCCACCCAACATATTGTATCAGAACAATTCATTATATGATATCTTTTATTTTTTTATTTTGTGGATGAGATTAGTTAGTTGTGGTTTACTGTATTTTACAGCTTATGTACATACAAGGCCCCTGTACTTCGTATGTATACAGCTGGCATGTCTACGTACTTGGTCCTACGTATTTTCGGACTGGGGCGTTACACCCCACTTTTTCGATTCTCATCAATGGGCAACCAACAGGTTACTTCGACAGCAACCGAGGGCTCCGCCAGGGTGATCCTCTCTCTTCTTACTTGTTTACTACGGTGATGGAGCAATTCACATACATGATGGACTTGAAAGTGATGCAAGGGCGAATCCGACCATCATACCATCGAGTCTCGCCTAGCGTATCGTACCTAATATACCCTGATGATCTATTGGTTTTTATAGAACCAACAGATAGAGGAATCAATACACTACTATCCATTATGGCAGAATTCAAGCACTACTAAATCTGCTCAATTGGCGACATATATTTAGTGACGTTCGATTAACGTCGCTAAATTGTGTACATTAGCGATGTTTTGTCTAAATTTCGCTCATAGTCGCTACTAGCGACGACCTAAGCGACGTAACAACGACGTATATTAATCACATGATCTAGTCATCGCGAAACGTCGCTCGGACGTCGCTAATAGCGACTAACTTAGCGACGGTAGTGATAGCGTCGCTAAATTCTAATTATATCCCCCCACCGATTCATTTACCCCTATTTTCCTCTCTCACTCTCTCTCTTCTCCCTCCCTCCAGCGCTCTCACTCTCTCCGACGGCGACTCTCACTCTCTCCGACGACTCTCCTCCTCTCCGGTACGTGACGCTTCCCTTCCTCTCTCTCTCTCTCTCTCTCTCTCTCTCTCTCTCTCTCTCTCTCTCCTCTCTCTCTCTGTTTTGGTTGTTGGTGGTTTGGGGGGTGCGGGTGGCTCGGGGGGGGTACAGGGGGGATGCGGTGGTTGGGGGGTGAGTGGAGGATGGCTGGGGAGATGGGACAGGGGGACGAGAGCGGCTGGGGGAGGGGAGCTAGGGTTAGGGTTCGGATTAGGTTCATTTCCTCCTATTTTGCTCTCCTCACTCTCTCTCCTCCCCCCCTCCAGCGCTCTCACTCTCTCCGACGCTTTCACTCTCTCCGACGACTCTCCTCCCTCTCCGGTACATGGTACTCTTTCCCTCTCTCTCTCTCTCTCTCTCCGACTGTTTTGGTTGTTGGTGGTTGGGGGTACGCGTGGCTCGGAGGAAGGGGCAGGGGGATGTGGTGGTTCGGGGTGGTTCGGGGTGAGTGGGGGTGGCTGGGGGGTGGGGTAGGGGACGAGGGCGGCTGGGGGAGGGGAGCTAGGGGTAGGGTTCGGGTTAGGGGTGTATGTGTGGGCGGCTGGGGGAGGGGAGCAGGAGGGGTGGGGGCGGCTGGGGGAGGGAGCAGGGGGGAGGGGAGGGTTAGGGTTCGGGTTAGGGGTGGTGTAGGGGGCTTGGTCAGGGGCACCGATAGTGCCGAAAAATCTGATAATTTAGTAATAATTATTTGTTTTTCGACACCGAAAAATGTGATACTCCGATTCGAACGCACCGATAGTGCCGATATTTGTAACAAGTAGTTTTGTTGGTTGGTTAATTGGTAACATGGTGACCGGGACATATAGTCCCTGTAGCCATTCAACTGGCGAGGCAGAAACTATGGTACGATATGGTGATCAGGACATAGTCCCTGCAGCCATTCGACTGGTGAGGCAGAAACTATCTAGCCGTAGATAAAGTTGACTGTCCTCCGACCCTCATCCCTCGGCAATAATGATACGACAACCTATCACTATATCTTATATAGTAGATGATATTTTAGTATTACATTATGTGAGTTCATCTTGATTCTGTTACATTCTTCAGATACTAGATACTAGATACTAGATACATACTAGATTCGATAAGAACGTATACTACACCATATACAGAAATAGATGATTCACACTAATGTATGCTAGAATAAATTTTGGGTTGTGTCCTGAGCCATCCGTTCTCACACTTAAACACATGAATTAGAACTGTGTGTCAATCTTTGTTTTGTATTTTTCGACGAACCCAGGGATTGGATTCTGTATTTTGGATTCCGTACCCTATGGCTCGACAACCAACCGGAGAGGATACTCTGAGAGATCCATCTGAGTAGGACGTATACTCTGAGAGATCACCTTTACAAGAATGATATCAGTAGTGGAATTGAGTGTTGGAGGAGATATTATCAGAGTATACGTCCTACTCAGATGGGTCTCTCACCGTTACTATTTTTTTCTAACAGCATGATGGATGTGCTCCGTCAACAGATTCTTGCTCTGAGCCAAAACTTTGCCCCGGAGCTCAAGTGGACATCCTTCGTGTAGAGCTCGAGTGAGAGGTTCCTGACAGCATGGTGGTCTCCTTTGTTAAAGTATCCGTGCTCGTCCCACAAACTAATCAAATTTTTTTTTCTAATCTCTTGAATATGAAGCTCTGCTTCACATTTGGCTCTACCTTCTGGTATATAGGAACCAAATATGAAACAGAGTTTCATATTCAAGATATTAGAAATGAAAAAAAATTTGATTGGTTGTGGGACGAGCAAGAATCCTTTGACAAAGGAGACCACCATGCTGTCAGGAACCTCTCGCTCGAGCTCTACTCAAGGATGTCCACTCGAGATCCGGACAAGGATTGACTCAGAGCGGATTTCTGGACAGAGATGACGAAGAAGATGGCTGCCAAAGCTTATGTAAGTTTTCTAATTCTTTATACGTATTATATTTTTGTCATTTTGTATTACTGTAATTAAAATCGATCATTGCATCGTATCAATAGGTGATTTTGTACATTAGTTACAAGTGCTACTTAGTTAAAGTTCAAGTGCTATTTAGTTGTGTCTCTCTCTCTATCTATCTCGCTATCAAGGCTATAGTGGTGTTCCCCTCGCAATACGAAATGGTCCAATACCGATACTCTGAGTATCAGACCATTCCTATGTGTATCGGTATCGCAATCACAATACCGATACTCGAGTATCGCATTGATACTCAAGTATCACATCTGATAGTTCTCTCATTTATTTGTCAATTACTGTATTTCAGTTCTATTTAGTTTTATGTGATTCTCTAATAGTTCTCTCATTCATTTTCAACCGCTCCCCCCTGTGAATATTAATTTTACCAGATGGCACCCATGACTCGAGGAGCAGTACGTCGTTTGAGGAAAACAGTGAATGCTGAGGTGGCTCCTTCTACTGTTAAGGAGGAAGTGGCACCGGTAGCTAGTGAGACCGGGAGTTCTATTCATCCAACACCGGTAGCTAGTGAGACCGGGAGTTCTATTCATGCAACACTTGCAAGGAACTGCATCACTCCTGCCGCCGTCGATCCCACTTATTCGAGTGGTTGCGTGATCGTATCACTGGGCGTTTGCGTGAGCTGCGTGGTTCTCATTAGCTATTTGTACTTATTTGTATTGGACTATTGTATTTGATTGTTTTTGTATTAGACTATTTGTATTGGACTATATATATGAATTAGTACTGTGTCAATCTCTGGATTGTATTGGACTACGACATGGTGATCAGGACATAGTCCCTGCAGCCATTCGACTGGCGAGGCAAAAACTATGTAGTCGTAGATGAAGTTGACTGTCCTCATCCTCATCCCTCGGCAATGATGATACGACAACCTATCACTATATCTTATATAGTAGTAGATGATTTTTATACATTATGTGAGTTCATCTTGATTTTGTTACATTCTTCAGATACTAGATACTAGATTCGATAAGAACATATACTACACCATATGTACAGAACATAGATGATTCACACTAATGTATGCTAGAATGAATGTTGGGTTGTGTTCTGAGCCATCCGTTCTCACACTTAAAACACATATGAATTAGAACGTGTGTCAATCTTTGTTTTTGTATTTTCGGCGAACCCAGGGATTAGATTCTGTATTTTGTATTTTAGATTCTGTATTTTGACTCCAGCTCCAGCTCCATTTGCATTAATCTACGGTACGACATGGTGATCAGGATATAGTTCCTGCAGCCATTCGACTAGCGAGGCAGAAACTACGTAGTCGTAGATAAAGTTGACTGTCCTTCGACCCTCATCCCTCGACAATGATGATACGACAACCTATCACTATATCTTATATCGGATATTGATTTGGTTTGTTGAGGATATATATATTGACATTGTTCGTTGCGGATAGTATTTTTTCTTTATATTTTTTGTATATTTTGGAATGTATTGTGCGTGCCGGTGTTGAGTGTTCCACCGAGGGGGTCGGCGAACCCAGGGATTGGATTCTGTATTTTGTATTTTGGATTATGTATTTGGCTGGCTCCAGCTCCAGCTCCATTTGCATTAATCTATGGTACGACATGGTGATCAGGACATAGTCCCTGCAGCCGTTCGACTGGCGAGGCAAAACTAGCCGTAGATAAAGTTGACTGTCCTCCGACCCTCATCCCTCGGCAATGATGATATGACAACCTATCACTATATCTTATATTGTAGTAGATGATGTCTTAGTATTACATTATGTGAGTTCATCTTGATTCTGTTACATTCTTCAGATACTAGATACGATAAGAACATATACTCACCATATGTACAAAACATAATGATCCACACTAATGTATGCTAGAATGAATTTTGGGTTGTGTTCTGAGCCATCCGTTCTCACACTTAAATAGATATGAATTAGTACTGTGAGAGCGCCGGAGAGAGTGAGAGCGCCGGAGGGGGAGGAGAGAGAGTGAGAGTAAAATGGGGGAAAATGAATTGGTGGGGGAATATAATTAGAATTTAGCGACGTTCATACTAATGTCGCTAAATTAGTCGCTATTAGCGACGTCATAGCGACGTTTCGCGACGACTAGCTCATGTAACTATGTAGCCTTAGATGAAGTTGACTATCCTCCGACCCTCATCCGTCGGCAATGATGATACGACAACCTATCACTATATCTTATATAGTAGTAGATAATATTTTAGTATTACATTATGTGAGTTCATCTTGATTCTGTTACATTTTTCAGATACTAGATTCGATAAGAACGTATACTACACCATAGACAGTGTACAACATAGATGATTCACACTAATGTATTCTAGAATAAATTTTGGGTTGTGTTCTGAGCCATCCGTTCTCACACTTAAAACACATATGAATTAGTACTGTGTGTCAATCTTTGTTTTTGTATTTTCGGCGAACCCAGGGATTGGATTCTGTATTTTGTATTTTTGACTTTGTACGTATTTCGGGATATAAGTTTTTTTCGTTGAAGATACTGAGTTTGTACGTATTTGTGGATATTGATTTGGTTTGTTGAGGATATTTATATTGACATTGTTCGTTGCGGATAGTATTTTTTTTTATATTTTTTGTATATTCTGGAATGTATTGTGCGTGCCGGTGTTGAGTGTTCGACCGAGGGGGTCGGCAAACCCAGGAATTGGATTCTGTATTTTGTATTTTGTATTCTGTATTTTGGCTCAGACTCCAGCTCCATTTGCATTCTGGAACCTATTTTTTTATATTTTTTTAACTTAGCGACATTTTTAGCGACGTTAACAGTCGTCGCTAAATAGTAGCAACATTAATAAATATCGCTAAAAGCGTCGCTAAATGCTGACGTGGCAACACATGGCACCAAATCTTATGTCAGCACGTCATCACCAAAATGTCGCAATAGTGTCGCTAAACGGCGACCACACGATAACGTCGTCTTTTACGTCGCTAATTAGCATCAACGTTAAAATGTCGCAAATAACGTCGCTAATTAGCGACGTTAATAACGTCGCTAATTAGCGACGTTAATAACGTCGCCAAATAACATCGTCCTAGCGACGTTTTGCGACGTTTTCCTCGTTTTGCGACATATTTTTCCGTCATTTCCAAAACGTCGCCCAAAACGTCGCTAAATTCACTTAGCGACGTTTTCAACGAGTTTAGCGACGTTTTGGAACGTCGCTAATCTGATAAATTTTTGTAGTGAAGCAAGTGTCGAGATTACAGCTCAATAGAGAAAAGAGTCGATTATATGTTAATAAAGATTGCCCACAGAAGGAGAGATGGTCGGAGCTACTACACATTGAGTTGGGCGTGAAATATCTTGGGTTACCACTCTCAGTAACTTATGTGAAGGATGTTGACCGCAATGGCTTGGTGCAATATGTCAATACTCGACTGGAAGGATGGCAGTCACAACTGCTATCGTTCAGAGGCAGAATAGAGTTGGTACAGGCGGTGATACTAGCAATAACGGCATATTGGATGCAAGCGCTATATATTCCAAGTGAAACCATAAAACGAATTGAAGCCTTGTGCGCCAATTTCGTATGGATAGAGGGTTGCATGTTATCTCATGGGACGAGCTGTGCTTGCCGAAGGAAGAAGGGGGAGTCGGACTGCGTTCCCTCAGTATTCTTCGCGAAGTAGCCTTGCTAAAATTAGCATGGAAGCTCATAGAAGGAAAATCTATATGGGCGCAGTGGACGACGAATAGATACCTTCGACCCTAATTTTTGGGTACAAGGCATTGATAATAACTTCTCGGTGACGTTCAAGAACATTTTACGCATCCGGGCAAGCTGAATAAATACATTCAGCGAGTCATCCACGATGGGAAAAATACTAGTTTATGGCTGGATCCATGGTTGGGGCATGAGAGTTTACAAGACAAATTGGGATGGCCGACATTCGAATTAATAGGCAGCACATAGACGCTAAATGCTATCATCCAGAATGGCACTTGGAAGACGGAGGCAAGGCAGGTTGGAAATTGGTTCAAAGAGGAAATATTAATATCAAAATTGAAAGGGAGGCGAGTGCGGATCGATGGGTGTGGAAGGAGTCATCGATGGGGAGTTCTCAAGTAGCAGGTGTTCGAACAGGAACGTCCCCATGTGGAGAAGGCCGAATGGGCGGACATTGTTTGGGCAAAGGGCACGGCCATCAAAATGCAACTGTGCTTCTACAAAGCAGTTCGGGACAGGCTACTCACCAAAGAGATTGACTAGATTCGGAGTTCAAATACCCAGCGACACTTGCGTCCTTTGTGAGGAGGAGATCGAGACGAGAGACCACCTATTCTTTAGGTGTCAAACATCTGGATTCAATGGCACACTACAAACACAACTGGGCATGGACAACAGTCGAAGAGAAGGTCTCCAAGAAACGATCGAAGAGGTGCGGGCCCTGAAGACAAAAGGTACAGATGTTTATGAGAAAGGGAATCAAACTTCTTTCCGCAGTATGGCACGTATGGCGCGAGAGAAATAGGAGGATATTCGAAGGGAGGAAAACAATTGTCTCGGGCATTATCAACAACATTAATAGTGATATTAGATTCTTGGGATTCAATTAATAAGGCGAGGAGAACTGGTCCTCAGTATAATTTGTAACTCGTAACTTTTCACAGTATATGAAGATTACCCTTTCTTCAAAATATATATATATATATATTATATATATATATATATATATATATATATTATTATAGATATATATATACTGATTAGGGAACTTGTCGAGAATGCCCTCTGAGTAACTTACTAGGAACTCGGATAGGGTACTTGATCAGTGAGGTTATTAAAGTAGGGTTCAAAGAAGGGTTTCACAAATCATATATTAGTAAACATATAACAGACATTTTCTATGTGATAGAAAATGAAAATGGTGACATAACTTTCTGTAAATCTAATCATGGTCAGTCGAAATGGAGCTATCGGAGCGGTTACCATCAACAATCTAGCGAGCGGGAACAAAGGAGACGAGTAGAAAGCGAGCACGAAAGAAAACATATATTCAGTAAACAGACAAAGGTTAAAGCACTCGCCATTTACCAAGAGGATCATAAAAATAAAAAAGTCAAAATTTCTTGCCATAAATCTATTCGGGATGCCTACTGGTCCGAATTTTAAGGGCGGTGGAGTCCGGTAATAGTAGGAGGGCCAAAAATTCGCTACCATGTGGGCCTACGTCTGCGGTCACAAACGACCGACAATATATCATTTTACCAAACCTTTGTTGTTGTACATTGAAGGGCCTACTATGAATAATGTCAACATTGTAGCCAGATTGAGCAACCATATAGGTAGTCTGGTTAAACGTTGGGGATCGTATTAAAGTATAGTTTTCACTAAGATATTGTTTCTTATGGAATAGTTAAGCACACTTACACATCACCTGTGCCCCATTGTCTTCAATGGAACACATGCGAGGAATTTTCTAGAACTTACACATTACAAAACAACTGACCATGTTGCCTCCTGAATTGGCAGCAATAATTAATACCACCGATACATGTATGTAATAGTCGAGGAAACGTGTGGAGCCTGCTTTTGTCCACAATAGTCGCAGCTCCAGGGGATATACAGTACAAAAAAAAGGTGTCAAGAGGTTGATAAACTTCTACTATAAACACTATGGATACTCTGATTTGTCGACGCATGTTTAGTCCTATGCTTGTTGATTTTTTATGTGTTTGGCAGTAGTTCTTATGATCTTTCGATATGTTCTTACTAGTAGTATCCAAAAAAAAAAAGTGGATCAATTTTACTAAAACTTAACTGAGTAAAACAACTACTTACATGGCGATTACAACAAATTTTAATGATCATTGATCAGATATTTACAATATCAAGATGACAATTAGATAAATCCAGCATTGAAATGATAAGCAAACCCTAAAGAGGAAGGAAGTTACAATATCAAGATAGGCTTCCGTTCAATCTTCACTTGGAACCAACCACAGAGGGCTTTAACATTGCTTAGTTATGGGTTCTCTT
Source organism: Iris pallida (assembly GCA_029216955.1). Taxonomy (NCBI): domain Eukaryota; kingdom Viridiplantae; phylum Streptophyta; class Magnoliopsida; order Asparagales; family Iridaceae; genus Iris; species Iris pallida. The sequence goes on from JANAVB010005067.1 coordinate 24,327, forward strand.
TCGAAGGCCTGCGAGCGCGGCCACCAACGGACAACGTGTTGGGAACCTTGTTAGCAATGATCCGAATAAAACTCGAATTATACGCGAATTTTTCCGTATCTTTCATAAACGTATAATACTTGCGTACTTTTGACATATTCAAATAAGTACGTAAATTTTAGACATGAGAAATTTTAAAACGTGTTCTGTGTAAATTATTGACAAATTTGGCACAATAAACATGCTGGAACCTGTTTAATTAACAAAATTGACAACATATCTAGAATGTAAATTCTAACCTTAATATTTTTATTTTTCGAATATTTGACCGAATTTTTGAATGTATTTTATTTGCACTGAGCCGATTTATACTCGTACTTTTGTCGTCCCAAATTTTTTCCGTTTGCCGAATTGCTAACAAGGGTTGGCAACGTGGTGTGACCCAACCGGAGGTGGCCCATGAGGTGCGTATTGAATTGGGCCCATATGCCTTAAAAGAGAATTCTCCTATAAGGCCTGAACAAATCCCTTATCTACACCTCATAATTCCATCTCATATCCGATGTGGGACTAAATTACCAACTCCATTGTCACCCCTCATTTGAGCACTCAACCGAAAACGAGATACAACCCAACAATCTCCACCTTAGCTCGTTTTCGCCAGCCGAATAACCGTAGCACCCTTGCTACATTTGTCCATTCCCGCTAGCCGAACAACCTTAGCACCCTTTGCTACCTTTTGTTCATTCCCGCCAGCCGAACAACCTTAGCCTTGCTACCTTTTTATTCGTTCCCCGCCAGCCGAGCACCCAGAGATCCACATATTGTCATATCGATCCGTTCAACCACATAACCAAACCGGCATGTTCATCCACACACCATTGTTTGAAACCAATCGTATAGTTGATGCTCCTACTCCACCTTGAGAAAAGCCCGTATATCTGTGCATATACGCATGAATGTTCAACACCATCTGTCTCGAACCAATTAGAGCCGCTCAACCATCCCGTAACCATGAGCTCTGATACCACTTGTTGGAAACGCGGTGTACCAGAACCGGAGTTGGTCCATAAGGTGCAATTTTAATGTGGGCTCATATGCCTTAAAAAAGAATTCTCCTATAATGCCTGAACAAATCTCATTATCTACATCGCATAATCCCTCTCCTATCCGATGTGGGACTAAATTACCAACTCCATTGTCACCCTTCATTTGAGCGCTCAACCGGAAACGAGATACAACCCAACACAACGTAGGTTTTCGACCATGCATGCACCGGGACGACAATGGGGTTTGTCCCTGACCCTGCAGCCAACAAACACTGAAATTAATCATAGAATCTGTTTGATGTTTAAAGCCATATAATCGATCTCAAGTGGATGAAAAAGAAGTTATTGTTGGAGATGATTGCAACGTTTAAAGCGTGTCAATTGCAATTTGCAAAGATACGCCCACCCTTGCTGCAGCTGTTGAACGTAATTTGAGGACATCGATGAGAGGACTGCAACCTAGCGTCGGACTCAATTGATGAAACTTACATAGCAAAGATTGAAAAGCAAGTATCATGATTTTGAAGTTCTTATGGAGATTTGTCTTGATTAATATTTGAATATATATCATGCTTGAAAGCTGAAGCCTTAGTTAATCACCTAATTCCGCCATTTTAGCTGCTTAATAATGTCATAGTTGGGTTATTATAATGACTATTCTCCGGTGTGTTTTGCATGAATGAATCAGAAAATTCTCAATTCAAAGTCCATCAATCATAATCCTTTCCTTCCTAATATCCTTTGAGAAGATCAGAACATTTTTCGTAAAATTGTTGTGATCTGATAGTAACACAAAAAAATCTATTGATGTTGCTGATGGTGCTTCACTGTCTATTTTGACTCCTTTCCCGGTTCTTGTTTGGCCCCAAATATGCTAACTCACAATTCATGTATCTGTCAAAAAGAGATCATTAAGTGACAGAATTTATTTAATTTGTACGAACCATCAAGGTGTTCCCCATTTGTATCATGTACTAATGTAATTCACTAATATATGTACTTAAAATATTTTAGTGCATCCAAGGAGAAACCTTTGCTCCTTCTGTAAGATGCATTGTGATCACTGTACTCAAAATCCTTTCCAACTTAAATACATCTTAAATTTTTTTTGTCTAGTCTCAGCAACTAAACACAATATATATGTACAGTAGATATCTATGGGTATAGAAAATGTGCAAAGTAAAAGGATAAATTACAAGAAATCCCCTCGTGGTTTAGACGCTGGTCAACAAAATCTCATGTCGTTGTTCTTTCATTAAATAGCCCCGCTATCAAGGCACTACAAAAAATAACGGAGATAGCTTCGTATTTATTGACCACAACACAACGTCACTCTTAGCGACAACAAGTGATTCCATAGCAACACCAAAAAGGTAGAGACTGTGACATCTAAGCGAGGTTGCCACCCATCGCTACGACGTTGTTGAATAATGCTGGGTAAGAGCAGGAAACTAGCGATGCAATAGCGACGTGCTGGAGATGCAAAAAGATATCGCAAGACGTCATTTGCTCGTCGCAATAATTCTCATGTCGTGTCACCATCAAATTTTACAGATGGTTTTCTCTATTAGCCGCTAAATATGTTGCCTCGATGTCGCAAAACTAGGTCAACATTAAACTTAGATATGTCGCCAGACGTTGCAAAGTGGAATCGTTACTAAATTTTTTTTATTTATCCCTCCATTTCGACCAGTCTCTCTCTACCACCACCACCCCCCACACAATCTCCTTCGACAACCCGCCTCCGCCTCTACTTGTATGACGACATCTCTCCTCCTCCTCGTCCTCTATGTGATGACATCTCACCTTCTCTCCTAAATCGTCCTCCTCTGTGACCACAACTCTCTGTTGGAAACGAAATGCGTAAACCATTCACCCATATCGATACGATCACCTGGCGATGATCGAAGAAAAGTTGAACAAATTAAATTTGTCAAAATCACAAAGAAAACACAATACAAACACAATAATAATTACGTGAAAATTCTGATCCAACTTGGAAAAGCCTCCACTAATGGAATAAGAAAATACGACTTCTTATAAACTTTTTCCGATCCACACGGATTATAACAACACTTCAATCAGATAAAAATAGAATACAATGAGTAGAACGAAGATCACCTAGATAAGATGATGAGGAAAAACCATTGTACAAACTCATTGAATGATCTCATTCGAAATGATCTCCAAAACTCTGAATCTCTGTCTTCCTCTCTTTGAAAGTTGCAAACTTGAGAAAGATCTCCTTTTTGATCTTGTGATGATGGATTAAAGTTAGAAAAGACATATTTAAAGTTCCATAATTCCGGACAAATATGGACCTTTGATTACGATCCAATGGTGTAAATAAAACACCAAAAATTGGCCTTCAACCCGATACCAGCAGTGGTATACCAAAAACTGTTCTCTTTGAATTTGAACTGGAATAAACTGTTGTCAAACCGATATACCTTCGGTATACTGGTACTGGGTATATCTTCAGTATACCTCTGACTATGATATTACTTTTCAATGTACATATGCGCTCAAATCGAGATACCTTACAGCATGTTGACTTACAATACACTTGCAGCATGTATGACTTTCCAAAATGTGTTTGGATGCATTTCTTTTTTGTCCCCCGCAAATGAGAAGAATGACTTTCAGTGTTTGGTGATTGTTGAAAGTGGAAAAAATGAGTTCGGTTGTTTGGATAGTTGTTTAAAGTGGATGTTGGTTGGAGATTTGGTAAACCTAGGTATGCATATCCCAAAATAAATTCACAAATAATTTTTATTTGAACCTAAATATTGCAATATAAAGTTTTCTTTCACAAAAGAAATTGACATAAAATTAGTAAATATAAATAATTAAAAAAATTGGGTTTAAAATTAAAAGTTAATAACATTTTAACAAATATTTAACCAATTTTAAGCTCACAATTATTATTATTATTATTATTATTATATTATTATTATTATTATTATTATTATTATTATTATTGTTGTTGTTGTTGTTGTTGTTGTTGTTGTTGTTACAAAACAAATAGTAGTGGGGGTGTCCTCCAATCCACAATTCCAAATTTTCTTTGTCTCTCTCTCTCCCAGGAGCTGCTCACCGCCGGAAGCCCCTTCTCCTCTCCTCTCTCTCTCCCCTCTCCCTCTCCCTCTCCCTCTCCCAAAGCTCCTCGATCACTTACAGAGATCCTTGACCACCTGGTTGATCTCCTCTAGTCTAGAGCTCCTCAACCATCGTTCTCTCCCGACGACCAATGACTAGGTCGATCTCCTCCATCTCCGATCGTTCGTGCAGTTACCATTAGTCTTGCACGTCCCGATTCATAGAGTCATTTTTTCGCATATATATCTCTTGGAATCGATCGTCCTTGCTTGGGCGTGATGTCGTACAAGTCTGATATTGCACTTGTACAAGACAAAGATGGTACATAATTGATAATCTTCAAATAGAAGCACATCGCAGTGACAGAAACAGACAAATTGAAGTTAATGAGGACAATCTTTCTCATTGAATAGAAATACATCACTTCTTTACAGCAGCGGAGATAAAAGGATAACTTGAAGTCGCACAGAGATATATGAAACTTTATTCTTTTTATTGAAAATTGAAGAAGAGTACAAGACTTGTATTGAAGTAGAATGCTTACGACACATCTCACTTTACATTGAAAGCCAACAGAATAATGCTATAAAGCTTACATTTGATACTTTGATACATTGGATTACAACACGATATACCGACTTGGCTTACAACTCACTGGTACAACTGATTACAATGTTCCATACATTATGCCCTTTATAAGCAGAAGACATCATCTTGTACAAGGAGAGCTTCTGTATGCCCAACAAATCTTCGATGCCGCGGGACCGATCAAGCCAATCTTCGTGTGTAGAACATCTCAAGTACGAGCACCTGCCCACAAAACGTGGGTCGGTACATCATCTATGTACTGGCGAGCAGAATCCAACCCACTCGTCTAAACCAACATTTATGTAACCATTTTAGCAGCATTTATTAGAATGATCTTTCTATTTGGGACCTAGCATCAGTTTATAGTTCATGGACAATATTCATAGTGAAATAAGTAAACATATTCTGTAAAACCCCTAAATTTCTACTATATTTTTTTTTAATTTGGTATCGAATATTTTCTTGTATTTGTACGTCTCGATAACGTATTGTCGTCGCGCGCGAGTTTGCGATTCGTATTTTCTCGTCGAGTGCGAATATGTGTGAGGTACATATTTTTGTAAAATATTTTTATTGGAGTTTTTATAGAAAAAATTTAGCTTCAAAATAATACGTGATAAATGTTTTAAAGTTATAAAAACGTCACATCGAGATGTGCCACAACTTATGTTTTATTGTAATAAAAGTAATAATTTAGAAAACCATTATTTTTATTATTTGTGTGCAAGTGACATAAAATTTATTTCATGTCCACTTTGATATTTCGAACACGAGTATAATTATTTTATTGCAAATGATATTCCAAATTTAAATATTTATCATGATTTTTGAAATTAATTATTATTATATTTTATTATTTATTAAAATGATATTTGAAATATTGTTTGATTTAATATTTAATTAATTATTATGATTTAGATTGAAAAAGATTTTATGACCTTATTTTAAATAGCTTTTAAATTAAAGATAAGTTTTATCTATATTAAATTAGATTTGGCAAATTAATTTTAAATCGATTTGAATTAATATGGAGTTTATCCATTGGAATTTAAATCTCACAATTCTATCCAACTGGGAATTCCTACCTCCTATAAAAGGAGAGGTACTCTTCCATAATTTTCTCCACATCCAAGATCGTGCATCGTGTCTGTGTTCAAAATCTTATTCCACTTCTACAGTCATCCGATTCGTGTCCAACACACCGGACACGGTCAACCCATCCTCTCCGTGTCCAAAGACATGTTACAATCTCAACTCGACCACCACGGCAACCCAGCAACAGCACCTTCCCAAACCCCGCCATCGCCGTTCCGTCACCACCACCTCTTCCTCGCCTCGCCATCACCTTCAACCCGATCCCAGCCAACTAGCAATCACCATCGGCAGCCCAACGCCGGCACCACTCCTCACCAACCCCTGTCCTCCCGAAATCACCTCTACGCCACCACCGCACAGCCTGCAACATCCCCGTCTCTGCCAACACCATCACCGTTGTCACCTCCATCACCCTGGCCTCCAACCACTGTCTGTTCCTCCCTGACACCGCCTTGCAGCCGCATAACTACCGGCCGCGGAGCCCAAAACCCCCAAAAGTCTCATCGCCACCACCACCCAAGGTAAGTAGAAGGAGGGAGGCTTTTACCTTGTCGCGGTCGACTCCGTGCTGCTGCGCGCCCCCGGCGCCTCCGTCGACTACCAGATCCCCACCCTAGCCACCGCCGCGGATCCGGTGAGCTCCGCTACTCGGACAGATCCCTCCGACGTCGCGTTCCGGTGAAGGCCCCTCTCCCAACACCGAGCGTCATGGTCGCTCGCCATCACTGCCTCCACCACGCCTTCACCAGAGACGACCGTCGATCCACGCCGACGAGCTCCTCTCGCATCGACCTCCTCGTGTCTCGGAACGACAGCGCCTCCTTCGCCAGACCGAGCACCGTACCGAGCGCCCTCCGCCACGCCCTCTCCGGCGAAACCCCTCCAGCAGCTCCGCCTCCGCGACCGCCCCGCTCCGGACGTCGCCGTCCACTCTGGGCCGCCCGCGCGCTCCAGCCACCGCCGAGCAAGGAGCCGGAACCCCTCTGGTAACCCTTTCTATTTTCCCTCTCTCTCTCTCTCTCTCTCCCACTCCCTCTATTCCGCTCACTCACTCTCTTACTGTGTAAATTTGGGGGGGGGGGGGGTTGAAGAGATATATAGTTATTATTATTATTATTATTATTATTATTATATTATTATTACCGTAATGGTTATTAATAATATTATCATTAGTATTATTATTATTATTATTATTATTATTATTACTGATATTATATTATTATATTATTATTATTATTATTATTATTATTATCATCATCAAAAAAGAAAGAGGGTTGTATTGTTTTTAGGGTTTTTTATTATTAATATTATTATCATTATTATTAGTTTATTAATTTTATTATTATTATTATGGATATTATTATCAGTAGTTTTGTTAAAATTATTATTGTTTTATTCTTAATATATGTAGTAAATATTCCTAAAAATATATTGTAATTAAAAATATAGTTTTTGACCTACAAAACCTAATTGACAAAAATTAAGTTTCAATTTTAAAAATAATTTTTCTATATTTTCCAAAGTACTTATCTAAAATTATTTTTAACTAAACAAATCTAGTTTTTCATATTATAGATACTTTCTAAAATAGCATAAGGTATTTTTCCGCAAATTTCTCTTTTCATGTCAATGACTAATCATCCATTCATATTTTCTCGCGAATTCGGACCATGTTGCATCGACCATGGCTATTAGACAAACATGACTTATTGGATCATTGCACCACACCATGCGTAACACCAGGCAAGACACCTTGTCTTTACTGTTTAATTTCTTGCTCAATATCATGCTTGTTTTTTTTATGTTGTTCTTTCAAAACTATATATAGATGCAAATTATTATACTTTATGCAATTGGCTTAGAGTTAAGGGACCACCGTATGTTTAGTGCATCTCATAAACTGTCACGATGTGCCACGAATTGTGTGTGAGTTGTGAGTCGCATATAGATGCGTACTTGCGTGCTGACTGATCATTGGTGCGTACAGGCCGTGCGTTAGGATATAACTGCCAATAGATTGTGTAGAAGACTTGGCAGTTAATAAGGATTAAACAGTGTCGTGGAGTCGACACATGTGTAGTATCATTGGGGGGAGGGGGCAGCTATTAGCATAGGGGCTATATTTATTTTACACACATTTTGGGCCGATGGTGACTCTTATGAGCACTACCTTATGCCCAGGCCGATAGTGTCTCGTATGAGCGCTACTTGAAGGCCACTTTTTATTACTTGCTTGCGTGAATCCGTTACAGCCCCTGCGTAGAACGTTGTCCTCAAAGTGCATATCACATAGAATGGTTAGGAACCTTTACTCATGCATACTTTTCTGTTAAGCTTTATTATTCAGTTTATCGGCATGATATTATGTGTCTTATTACGTCCCTCTGAGGACCTGGTGATCTCTCCAGGTGTGTGTTTCATAATTTCTTGCAGGTGCTCTAGCTAAGGCCATTCCTTCCTTCGTGATAATTGCTCTTGGACTCTCACTTGCTCTCGCTCGCTCAATTCTTTCCTTGTATATTTTTTCATATTTAATTTAGTTGGTAGTGGATTTGTCTCCGCCCAACTATTGTGTACATGACAAACTCAAAGTTGTTGTTATATCATTATTTATCTTCGTGGATGAGATTTAGTGTCTTGGCTTTCTACATTTACACCTTATGTATACATACGAGCTGTATATTTACTCGTATGTATACAGCTGGCATGATACGTATCTAGTCTCAAGTATTTGGGACTGGGGCGTTACATATTCTTAGCAATATTCATGTGGACGTATCATTAAAACATTCTTGGTGTTATCGTGCAAAGACATCATTGAGGCATCGATCGTTAACATTAACATCTTAAACATGTTATGACAATTCTCACTTCAAGCATCACTTAGCATGTATGTTATGATTGGGCAATGTTTATAGCAAGGCATCTTTCTAGCATACTGAATTTAATAGGTTGAGAAGGTTCTCATATTGAAAGACTACACACAACATCATTTACTTGGCACGTTAAGCACGCAAGTTAAACCAACACATATATTGAGTATTTTACATTTAAGTGATTTCTTATCGATAGCCAACTCCCTCGTACCTGCATCAAATATAGTTTAGCAGATATACTTATTCTGTCTGCACAAAATATCCATTAGCGTGCATCTTGACTACATGGTCACTGGTGTTGTTTAACCACCATACGGACGTTGCCATATAGGTCTTCATCGGTAATGCGATGACTCCAGAGAAGGTAGCTAGCCCCAAAGGATGTCTCGCAAAACCTGTGCCCCTACTGGCACGCCAATGTTTCCTCCTAGGCCAGATCGGTCGCCCTACCATTCAGGGGTACCGTCCGAGAAAACATATCCCCCCTCTTATGCATAAGTTGTCCTATGACCATGCGAATGCATGTCCGACTCGATCGTGAAATAAAATGCATGGTGAAATATTGAAATAAGTACAGGCAACAGTGCATCATTCTACTCATCCATGTCGTTTTCAACGACTCATCATTTCCAATATTTTCTATTATTTCACTTGGTAATCTCGACGATCCCAAGCATCATCATTTTCCATTCATTGCTTTATTGCAATAGTTCTTATAATATTCCTTTCAAGGAGGAATAACCAGCATTCATTCATTTCAAAGGGACCTGTAGCATTTCATTCATTTCATAGAAACAATAGCATATTCAATTCATTTCTCATGTATCATTCACGCAGCATCTCATTATTCAAGTGATTCATTCATTTCATCAACATTAAGCACAAGGTACATTCTCAATTCATTCTCAGGCATTAAGTTACGTTAGAAGTTCGAGTGTTGTTCGTTCAGCAGTTCAATATTCATGTCTTATTCATTTCAACGATTTTCAGCATATGCATCTCTATCGATTTAGCAACTAAAGCATCGTATCACAATTATTCAACATTCAAGGTAAGAGACATTAGGGACATATTTCTAGCATTTCGTTATTCCATTTATTAAGCATACAGGAATAAGGAGAAAGGAGGACAGTTCCACTTGCCTCGCATAATGGTCTTCCTGCTCCGATCACACTTATCTTCCAATGGACATAGCTCCACCGACGAGCCATGTTCCAACACTTAATCCGTCTAGCCAGCTAAGAGAGACTGCATCAGTCTCAACTCTCTTAATCTCCAATACAAGTCACGGTTCAACATTCTGATAGAATCCAACAAGCCAACCAAATTGTCATGCCCCAGAACCAGAATACTGGAGAGCGAGGGCGTACATAGCCAGCTACGTATACTGAAATGGAATCCACCTCGCTATACGGTCACGGCTGTCTAGATATGAGGGTTTACTACAAGCCAACGGTCTCTTAAGGTCAAGCCTATTGTCTCAATCTCAAGCAAGTAATATAGTTACAAGATGTTAGACCACCAAATATACAATAAAAGGCGTCCCAAATATTACATATTGGATGATCATGAAGCTAGTCGTACAAAATGTCAAGACTAGCAAAAGTTCAGTCATACATGATCAACCCTAGGATTTGTTAATCATGTTACAGCCTGTAGGCAACAGTAAGTAAATATGCATCGAGCTAACAGGAGCTCGTCGGCTAAACGCCTCAAAAGAATAATTTTACAAGGTAGTGAGCGAAACAAAATGGAAAACCCACTCATAGCCCGGGTTTCTTCTAGTCGCCACCATCGGGCTGGAAGTTCGGTAGATCCTCGGGTGCTGCTCCGAAATCTGGCCACACAAAACCAGCTGGGTCAAACCCCAGAAAGAGCAAGTGCCACAAAGGAGGCCATAAAAAGAACAAAAGCTAGCATATCAGAACATAAGAAATAGGAGAAAAGTACAAGTAATAAAGAGTACAACAGGACAATAAACGACTAGGGACGTGGAACCATTCCTGGAGCCAGGTTACAACCCGTAAACCAAACAAGGACCGGGGTTGTAACCGTTCGCCTGAATAGCACTATGTCTCTACCCATTTATTGTTAAGGACAAGTAAAACAATCACTACTAAATATCATCAAATAGCGACGTAATGTAGCGACGGCAAGAAATTACGTCGCCAGTAGCGACTTCTTTTTAAACACGTCGCAAAACGTCGCTGTCTAGCGACGTTCTGCGACAGGAGTATACTACGTCGCCGAATAGCGACGTTCAGCGACATATTATAAGTATATGTCGCCATGGTTGCGACGTTTAGCGACGTCAAAACGTGACGTCGCTAAGTTATTTTACTTAGGGCATGCCGCTGCCTTCTTTCCCCCTCACTCTCACTCGAAAACCCAAAAATTTCAATTTCCCCCTCCCCTCCGGCGACTCCCTCCCCCTCTGTCAGTGCCCTCCCCCCCCCGGCGACTCCCTCCCCCCCGGCGACTCCCTCCCCCTCCGGCGAGCTCCTCCTCCTCGAGATCCTCCTCCTCGAGCTCCTCCTCCCCCAATCTGACCTCCTCCTCCTCTTCCTCAGGTAAACCCTAACCTAACTCCTCTCCTTCCTCCTCCTCCTCTCCCACGGACACACACACACACACACGGACACACACGGACACAGACACACGCACACACATACACACAGACACGGACACCACACACACACACACACACACACACACACACACACACATATATATCATTACTAACCACGCGTGAACACGTGCACGAGACTGCACTGTGTCATTTGTGTTCGTGTGTGTTAAAAATAATTTGGACACGATTGTGTGATCCTGTTTTGGTGGACACTTGACACGTGTGACTCTATGACACATACACATATCATTACCAACCATTAGATTTTGCTATTAATTGAATTTGGATTTCGAATTTGGTTTATCCCTAATTTTCTGATACGTAGTTCACTATATATTAATTTTCTGAGATTAATATTTGTTTAAACTGATTTTGAATGATTAAACCATTATGATTAATCCCATATCTTGTCTGAGAATTAATGTGCATGTTAGGGTTCACATTGATTGGGGATTCTTGGGTTTTCGTATGCCATTGACTGTCAAAACTGAGAACAGTTTTTATACACTGTTTTCACATATTGGCACACACATTACACTGAATTTTCTCGAGAAATTATGCACTGTTTACACCTATCTACACACACACATAAGTGTAACCTGAGAATATAAACACACACTACTACTGCTATCTACTGATTTTCCTGAGATTGATACACTGTTTACACATTACACTGAAAACTGTTAGTGTATACTATTTCTCTTATAGCTCACTCACATTACACTCAAAACCGAGAATAGCTAATTCACTCACACTATTGATTCCTATGTACATACAACCTAGGAATTATACACTGTTTTTCCAGCTTCTTATACACGCACACACATAGGAGCACAAACCTGGGACACTCTAGCCTATGCTGTTTACACATACACACACACTTTACACTAAAAATCTGAGAACAGTTTGTGCATTGTTTCCTCATATTGTACACACACATTGAGACACCTAGCACATGTTATGTACACACACATGGCACACTTTACCCTATATACACACACCCTATTGTACACACACACTGTTAGCACACCACACATGACACACATACATATATATACGTGTCAAACTGAGAACAGTTTGTGCATTGTTTCCTCATATTTTATATATATATTGCAGTCCATATTATCTCTTCATATCAGTCCAGGCATTTATTTAGTTCTAGTCCTATTATTTGTCTTGTATTCAGTTGTTCAGTCCCATGACTGACATATAGATTAGGTATTGTTTGGTTGAAGGATTACCTTTTTAGTTCATTCCACCCTTGCACATCGACATTAGTTATCAACTTAGATGTCCAGCCTGTCCTTAAATCAGTTTTGAATCAATTATTCAGCCCCTAAATTGCTTATTGGTTAGTTCAGTCCCCTATTGAATATGAGTTCAGTTCCTGAGGTCACTTGACTAAATACTTGAGTATCAGTCCCTAACATCAAGTGTCTAGTCACCTACCTACCATGCATCAGTCCATGCCACACAGGTTCAGTCCTATTTTCACAAATGGGTCAGTGTTTGGAGTGTGGCTCGAGTTTGGGGCTTTTGATGATAGGTATTCTTGTATCAGTCAACAGGTGGTCTATTTGAGTAACAGTCCTTGTAGATTTCATTTTCCTTAAACTGTAAATAGGACTGAGATTGGTTTTCCTATTCCTGAGATAAATCCACTGAATGTGTCAACTGATTCCCTTGAATAACTGAAATTGAATTGACTGTTAACCAATAACGATAAGGTAAAGGGTACCAATAACGATAAGGTAAAGGGTACCAATAGCGATAAGGTAAAGGGTACCAACTTAAGGTATTGGTATTGGGATACCAATAGCGATAAGGTAAACGGTACCTTGGTAGGTAATGACTAGAAATAGGATATTTGACTTAGATTGGACTAAGAGTTGACAAAGTCAACTATAGGTCAACCCTTGACCTACTTTGACCTTGTTTGACTTTGTTTGACTTAGTACAACCTAGTTTGACCTAGATTGCATATCATTGATATTAGTAACTGTCCGCTACTAATGTGTGTCCCTAATAAGACATAATATACGAATTTGTGCCTGTTGGATAATGTGTGTCCATCTTTGCAGAATTATTTCCAAATGGATATGAATTACTACTTGCGGAATCGTTCATGGATGTACAATCGTCGTCCTAATGATATGTGTGGTGTACGGGATGAATACATAGCGGGAGTAGAGCAGTTCCAACAGTTTGCTAAGGTGTTCCCTCAGTACATGGACGGCATCAAAATTAAGTGTCCGTGTGTGAAATGTCATAACGTGAAATATTATCCAAAAGTGGAAGTGACATATTATTTGTACTCGAGGGGTTTCACGCCTAATTACTATCAATGGACCGCACATGGAGAACTTGTGTCTTTAGCATCAGAGCCGGAGCCTTATGTTGAGCCATATATGCATGCGGGACCTAATTTTGTTTCAGATAATCATGCATACGACGACGGGTACGTGAACATGATTTTCAACGCTGCGGGGCCTAGTTTCGTTCATGATGCACCTGAGGAGGCACCGAACGCCGATGCTGCACAGTTCATGGAGTAGTTGGAGAATGTAAAGACTCCATTGTATCCTGGTTGTGAGGATCATTCACCGTTGGAGGTGGTTACAAGACTATTGAGCATTAAGTCAGATTTTAACATGTCGCAAGAATGCTACAACCGAGTGTTGGAGTTGATTATAGAGATCTTGCCGGCGGGTGCTAAGTTGCCTAAAGACTTCTACCGGTCTAAGAGGATGGTGAGATCGCTCTGGATGGGATACGAGAAAATCGATTCCTGTCGTAATAGGTGCATGCTGTACTACAAAGACGACAAGGAGCAGATGTGTGCAGATTTTGTGGTGCTGATCGCTATAAGACAACTAGTACAGGAAGGTCTACCGGTACAAGAAGACCGACCGATTCAATGCACTACTTGCCTTTAACGACGCGGTTGCAAAGATTATTTATGGTGAAAGAGACGGCCGAAAATATGAGTTGGCACATGCGAGAACAGATTGAAGGAGTGTTGGATCACCCATCCGATGGAGAAGCGTGGAAGCACTTTGATCGAGTGTATCCTGATTTTGCTTCAGATCCGCGTAATGTCAGGTTGGGACTATCTTCTGACGGTTTTACTCCTTTTGGTCTTTCGGGATCCCAGTATTCGTGCTGGCCTGTGATTGTCACTCCGTATAACCTACCGCCTTGGATGTGCATGAAGACTCAGTACATGTTTCTAACCGTTTAATTCCCTGGTCCGAACAATCCCAAGAGAAACATTGACGTGTACTTACAGCCTTTGATAGATGAGTTAAATCAGTTATGGGAAGTAGGTGCTAACACGTACGATGTTTCCAGGAAGCAGAATTTTCAGATGAAGGCAACCCTTATGTGGACCATCAACGACTTTCCGGCCTATGGAATATTATCTGGATGGAGCACTCATGGCCGTCTCTCATGTCCGTATTACATGGACCGTAGTAAGGCTTTCCGCTTGAAACACGGAGGAAAATTGTGCTTCTTTGATTGTCATCGGCAATTTCTGCCAAAAGATCATCCGTTCAGAAGGAACATGAATGCATTCCGTGTCGGCGTTGTAGAGAAGGGTGATCCACCGCCAAGGTGGTGCGGAGCCACGATATGGGAGGAGGTTAAAGATTTTCCAAGTGCTATCGAAGATCCTACAACTGGGTACAAGTGCGATGGATTTGGTAGAGATCATAACTGGACAAAGAGGAGATTCTGAGATCTGCCATACTGGAGTACCAATCTGATCAGACATAATCTTGATGTCATGCATATGATAAGAATGTGTTTGATAACATAATTAATACTGTGATGGACGTAAAGGGAAAAACGAAACAATCCCAAGGCCAGGTTGGACTTAGAAGAAATATGCAAACGCCCGCATTGCATTTGATACAGCAGAATGGAAAATAGTTCCTGCCGAAGTCAATTTTCTCGCTGGACAAGGAGGATAAAATGAGACTTTGTCGGTGGATCCAGGGCCTAAAATTTCCAGACGGATATGTGTCAAATCTGAGAAGATGTGTCGATCCGAAGAAAACAAATTGACGGGTATGAAGAGCCACGATTGTCACGTATTCATGGAGAGGTTAATTCCAATTTCATTTCGGGAATTCTTACCGCAGGCAGTTTGGGATCCATTGACGGAGCTTAGCATATTCTTCAGGGATCTTTGTTCTAAGAAATTGCTCGTTGATCGTCTAGAAAAGCAAGAGAAGGACATTGCGGTAATACTATGCAAGCTAGAGAGGGTGTTTCCTCCTGGATTCTTCGACTCTATAGAGCATTTGCCGATTCATCTATCCTATGAGGCACGTGTTGGTGGACCCGTCGAATATCGATGGATGTACCCGTTCGAGCGACATTTGAATCACCTAAAAAGAAAGGTGAAAAATAAGGCACGGGTCGAGGGTTCTATTGTGAAGCATATGTTCTCGAAGAGATTACAAACTTTTGTTCGATGTATTTCAAGCCTCATGTTGCAACTAATAGAACGAGAGCTTCCAGAAACGACGAGGGAGATCATAAAAGTAATGATACAATACTGAAGGTATTCAATGCTCCAGGAAAGCCATCGGGTAAGATGAAGAAGAGATATCTGAACGATGATGAGCTAAGGGCTGCTCAGGTGTATGTATTACTCAACCGCGACAAGGAAGAAGTAGAGAAACTGGAGGGGTAAGTAAATAATACGTCTATATTATTTATTAGTGTTGAGAATGATACTATTACATTAATTGCACGATGTTGTTTTCAGCATATTTAATGATGATGTGAGGTCAGGTAGGCCACACATAACAGAAGAAAAACTAGAACAATAAATGAGGCGTTATTTTCCATCATGGTTGAGTGCATATGTAAGACTTGAGAACTCTGTAATTACCTTTCTGTATATGCACTTGATTGAGAATGAGCTTAATTGCTTCTTTCGTGGTATTTAGGTCGATCGTCCATACGCAAGACTTGAGAATGAGTCTATTAGAATGCTAGCCAAGGGACCAATTTATGCTGCAAAAATATGGCCAAGCTACTGTGTTAATGGGTTTAGGTTCAAGTCAACAACTTGCCCGATCAGAGACAACTTTGTGGATCTCGACTCCACCAAAAACAGCTGTTTGTGTATCAGATCTTCGAACTACAAATATGTTGATGCGGGCAACGATTTCTATGGCGTGCTACGGGAGATCGTGGAGCTGACATATAGTTATAAAATAGAGCCTGCTAAGATTGTGTTAGTCAGGTGTGATTGGTTCGATCCAATTGAAGGTCAAGGTTGGAAAGTAGACAAGCACGGTCTTGTTGATATAAACTATCGGCGTCGATATCAAGCCTATGAACCATTTGTTCTATCAAGTCAGGCTCAGCTCGTGTACTTCACAAGTTATCCTAAACGGGGAACAACAAGGTCGAACTGGTGGGAAGTATGCAAGACCAAAGCTAGAAATACCTTTGAGGTTGACGATATAGCTTATCAACAGGATGAACTACCTCTTGTAACAAATATTATAGAAGTGGACACGAGGAAGTTCCTCATTACACATCTAATTGTGTAGAAGAAGTAGAATTATCTGAAGAGGAAGATGCAGATGAAAGTGAAGATGTAGAGGAGGAAGAAGAAGAAGAAGAAGAAGTAGATGAATTTTCAGAAGAGGATTAAATCTGTACGTTTGTTTTATCATCATATTTGACACTTTAGTGACACTTCTATCATATAAATCTGTGACACTTCAGTGACACTTTATTGACACTTTTACTGACACTTCAGTGACACTTTATGACTATGATATTTTTCAAAAATATGTGATGTCTATCATATAAATATGTATTTTGTTTTATTGTCATATGTTATTATCAGGTATGACTAGACCAGGAGGACGACGCGGAGGATTTTACATTAGGCAGTTCCGTCAGCCTCAGCCTGGGGATGGAGAGGGCAGTTCCGTACCCTCATCCTCATCTCCAAGTACGCCAGTGTACCGTTCTGTTCCGGTCCATTACCAGGACAGGGCAGTTCCAGCAGGTTGGCGACTCCTCCCTCGTCGTCCAGTCTTCCTGATCCTGCGTCCAGCATCCCTGATCCTCCGTCCAGCATTCCTCCTGTCGACGGCTCTATGGAGGGAGCCCACGCCGAGCACATGGAGGACGGCGATCAGACTGATCCTGCCCAGGCAGGAGGTGAGAGCGACCCTCCATGCGCTCCCCGGGCGAGACGCGTATGAAGATTTGGACGGACGGGCCTATAAAGTAAGTTAATTAATTATATATTTCTCAAATGATTATATGTACATATATTCATGAAAAATTATATGTATAGATATCGGTATTCTGCAGTACAGAGACAGCTGGGGACATTTCTGAGGCAGAACTATGGTGGGCCTTGGATTAACTACTCAGATGCTCCCGCAGATAGGAAGGCCTTTTGGTTCGCCCACTTCAAGGTAAAAAATTATTTATTTTTAAATTTTAATAATCATTGTGTATATTATACAACTTTTGTATTTTATTTCTTGTAGAGGACCTATTTCTATCCACCACACCGGGCGGCGAGGATCGAGGGCCGAGGGCCAATTTCTCTGCCGTCGCAGCCAAGCTCATCCGTGATGCGATCGACGACCAGAAGCATCGTGATCGCTCCGGACAGCCGATCCAGGGTTGGATTACGCCAGAGCAGTGGACTGCGATGAAGGCTAGATTCAGCGAGCGTAGGTACAGGAGCGGTCTGAGAAGGCCAAGGTGGCGCGGTCGAGCGCCGGTAAGTGGTGTGGTGGCTCCATTCCGATGACGGAGCATTTTCGTCGTCTGGTACATTTCCTATGACGGACATTAATTTATATATAGTTCGATAAAATGTTTAATACTAATAATAGATAATATATTTAACAGGTAAAAAAGGGTGAGGACCCGAACATGGTGACCGTCTTCCTGGTCACCCATCGGAGGGCTGGAGAGTCATTGACGAGCGGGCATGCATGCATATGTACGTTCTATCATTTATATTAATTTATTATAATTTAGAAAACATGAAAATAGATATCATTTAGACTTTAGCAAACACTTACACGTTAGCAAAATGTTCTAGGCCGAGTTTGTTCGACTATAGGAGGAGGCGGCTGCTGCTGCTGCTGCTGCTAGTGCGCAAGCAGAGGGAGGGCTGGTACTTCCTCCCAGTCGCCTACAGCTCCATCGCCGGACGAGCTCTGGATGACCGCCGTTGGCGGTCTTCAGAAGGGTACGTACTACGGTACGGGATCCTACGACGCGTATTTGGCTTCGAAGTCATCCCGGGCCCCCTCTGTCAGTGCGCAGTCTCCGGCTACGCAGGCGTCGTCACGAGCTGAGGATGTTCGCGTCAGATCGAGGAGCTGCGTCGCGAGTTGCAGCAGCAGATTCTGATACGGTCGAGCGACGATCTGACCCTCCGATCGTCACCGGACGATTTGAGCGGTCGAACGCAGTTACAGGAGCTGATGAGTCTGCATCAGGCTACAGCTGCCAGCTTGCAGACGCTCACCGAGTCTACGCAGCGCACAGAGCATAGACAGGTCGAGCTGGATGGATCGCAGAGGAGCATATCTGCCTCACTCGCTCGTATACTGAGAAGGTGGTGAGTACCCTTACTGCGCATGGTGAGAGACTGCGAGAGCTGGAGCAGATACGTCTTCTCGGTCCACGACGGCACCGACTCCAGACATTCCACTGCCTATACTGCCCCTACGGTGCGCTCACCCGGAGCAGTATGACTACATTCTATCCCACTTGTCCCAGTTGTGCAACAGGGGTCCGCGTGATTTTATTGGTTTTTTTTATGACTTGTATGTATGGCCCTATAGGCAAATTGTTTATTGGTACTGTTGTTTATAAACTTGGTGGGAGACTTTTTATCATCTTCCATTTTTATTTGACTCTATTGGATGTTTGTGAGGATGTGTCGTGATATTTACTTTGCACTGCCTCCTATTTATTGTGATATTTACTTTGTGATATCTGCGACGGGGATGACAATATACCTACGCTGGGTTATAAGCGATGATCTGATATACAAAGGAGGTGCTGCCGAAATTTTAAAAAAAATATAGTTGTATTTTTGTTATGATGTGTGTCTGTGTTTACAGTAATGTGAAATGCAGTGTTCGGAACCATCGACAGTTTCGATTACTGTTGTATGTGTTATCTTGGATAGAAATAGCAACAGTTCAGGGTGCACTTCTGAAAGCTTCATTTTCACGTCTTTCACTTTCTCTCGGACATCGTAAAGGTTCCCGAGAAGGTGAAGGACTTGAAGAGGAAGCTCTGGAAGTGCACCCTGAACTGTTGCTCTTCTATCCAAGATAAAAACATAGAACAGTAAGCGAAACTGTCGATGGTTCGAACACTGCACTTCACACACACTGTAAACACAGACACACAGCATAACAAAAATATCATTATATTTTTTTAAATTTTTTTTTATAATATCTGCGACGTATAGCGACGTTCTGCGACGTACTGCGACGGAACTTAGACGTCGCTATACGTCGCTATTTAGCGACGTAACGTTGCTAGACGTCACTAAATGCTGACGTGGGCTGCGGGTGTTACGTCGCTAAATCTGTCGGTATGCGTCGCTAAGTTGCCCACGTGGCTGTCATGCCATGTCATCATATATGAAATTCACAGCATCGCAAGTGGTCGCTTTACGTCGCAATTTTGGCGAACGTATTGATAGTCGCATATGTCGCAATTTTTGCGAGTCTAGCGACCATTAATTCCGCGTCGCAAATAGCGACGTTCGGCGACTAAAGTGTCATCTGCGACTTGACTATAAGCGACGTCCGGTTTTCGTCGCTAATACGCGCAAATAGGTTTTAGCGACATTTTTTTCCTTATTTAGCGACGTTTTTTTGACGTCGCTAAAATGAGTTTTTTAGTATGAATCATGTACAGGAGTACAGGTACAGGGACTGGACGAGACTTAGACAAGGCTGGACACCATCCCACAAGCGGCCAAGCAAATACTACGGCTTACTACTTTAACTAACTAGGTTATCACAAGCCTAATTACTAGCAAGATGCAATGAGAAATTCCCAGTCCCAAGCCTGCAGACTATCCAGTTATCCTTCCGCGGGTTGAGAGTATGGTTGGTACATCGCCCAGGAGAGATATACCCTTAGGTGACTTAGAGGGTGCAACACATGACAGTGTGCTGAAAATGTGTCCTACTCGTCGGCAGGCTACAAGTCCGTTTAAAAAGCGCCAGATAACGAGATTCGCCTGTGACTGAAATTCTCCATTGAACTATAGTTTGATCTAGCCCATTAGCCTAATCCATATTCAGTGTGAATTCCTGACCGTGGTAACCAGGGAGTCACGTCCTAGACATGATACAAGACAAGACAAGTGGATTGCACAAGCAGCAGCAAGAGTGAACACCCACGGCGTCAGAGTTGATTATATGAGTCAAGTTAGCCATCGCAACAGCATCAAGTCAAGTCAAGTTACAAGTCAGGTTACAAGTTACACGTCAGGAGTGCGCCGCCACGGGCCACTATCAAGTTATCCAGTACCAAGATATTATGAATCACAGGTTACAAGTTAAGAGCGCACCCCATCGGGTCACTACTAAGGAGATCAGAAAGTACTAGAATCATAATCACAGAAATCACAAAATCGTACTAGTCATAAGCAAACACCGAAAACCATGCCAGGCCGTGTTGGGTCAAGACATTCGTATTGCTGGAACAAGATCTCAAGACTCCAATCCACAAAGAACAGCCAAGTCCCAAGGAATAAACCAAACCATCATGGGCAAGTGGGTTGCGCTGGGGTTAGATTGCGCTAGGGTCGAACTGCGCATAAGGTGAACTGCGCAGGAAATGAACTGTGCATGAGTTGAACTGCGCAGGAAATGAACTGCGCATGGCCTTGCGCTAAAGAGCGCTGGCCGAGGGTCATCTTCTCCATCAGGCCGAGAGAAAACCCAAGAATCACCAAAATTCCAAATCTCAAACTTAGCCAAAACAAAACCAAATTTGGATTTTCAAAGTGTCTAACTTGTGTAAAATTGATTCTCTTCCACATGGAGCCTCAAAATAAGGAAAAATCTAAGTTTAATAGATCAAAACCAAAAAAAAAACCAAAAATGGTTAAAACTTAGATCTAGAAAAATGGAAGCTCCAAATCATAAAATGCCAAGTTCTAATGTTGTTCACCATGGCCTAATCTAGCTAATGGACAAATAAAATTGGGTCCTTATGTGGTGGCAAGGTGCACTTGCCTATGGTGTTGGTGTGTGGGGAAGGAGAAGAAGGTGAAGAATTAATGGAAGTTATGAGGAGAGAGAAAGTTAGGTGGTTTTAATGAGGGATGATATGTTGTGTTGAGGGTGGAGGTTTAGCTAAGGGTGTTCCAATGCATACTAAACCAAACCAAACCAATTCCTTCTCCACAAAATAAAACCAAGCCAGGTCCAAAACCCGTTT
>JANAVB010005068.1:0-17915 GCA_029216955.1 Iris pallida
AGAAAAATAAACACTGGCTACACTACTGCAGAAAAATAAACACTGGCTACACTACTGCAGAAAAATAAACACTGGCTACACTACTGCAGAAAGTAGACACGGGCTACACTTCTGCAGAAAAATAAACACTGTCTACAATGTCTAACACTGGCTATGGTCAGATCACATATCTTTGGTACTTCTAATTTCCGACTCCACAATTTATAATAGAAAATAATCACATAACCAATGGCCAACCAACGAAATATAGTGAAAATCAATATCGAAATGCAGACAATAAACTGTACTCGCCTGTGGTCCTTTGCTGGTGAAACCGACAATCTGAACTACTCAAAGTGCCACAATAGTCAAAACCCGTACAACAGTCCCTGGAAGCTGAAATAAACAATATCAATGATCTCAGAATAGTCCAATTAGCTAGGATTGCCTGTCCTTACGTCCAATTCTGGACACAGGGGCAAAACGGTAATTTCGGGCAAAAACGATGTCCGCCGTTGGACCCACTTTGCACCGAAAAGCGTGCCAGAGTCAATAGTCTCTAAAGTCGTCAAACTACATGTCTACAGATCCAGTTTTTCGATACGAATCCAACCGTATGTCCAGAGTTGGATTCCGGCGGGCCGTGCACAAAATCGTCCGTTGAGTGGGACCGTGGGGCCCGCAAAACGACGTCAGATTCAACTGTCTCAGAATCGGACCAAACTTGGCATGCAGGACCAGAAAAACGATACGGTCCTGATGGCGCAAGTTTCGTCTCGATCTGAAGAACGTGCACAAAGTAATTGGAGAATTTGCAACGTGCACGATACGGTGAACGTCGACGGATACGCATCAAATTCGTCGCGCACACGCGACCAATTTGAATTCCGTCAAAGCCCACACGACCACGAAGCCGTTACGCAGCTTTCGATGCTTTCGGTTCGCGACCACGTCGTCCCGATTGGCGTGACGTACGTCGTGTGGAACAATTTCTAGTTTTCGAAAACAGGTTTTTGACGAAGTTTACATTTGTTTATGTCTCTGTACAAAGAAAATCTCTACAAACTTCCTACTGGAATTTTCTAGCCCTATATGTTGGGTTTAACTTCTGTTTAGAAAGTTTCCTGATTCGAAGGGTAGATTGATGGGAATTTTGATGTGAAGTTGGGTGTTTGGAACTGTTTTACGAACTGTTAAGAAACAGTTTTTCGTCGAAGTTCGGGTTCGTTTTACGATGCATGTATCGCAGAACAAATCGAAATACCTAAAGGGGATTGAAGTTGGTTATATTGGCTTCCTAAAACAGTTTACGGTTTGGCGAATGATTAAACATAGGTAGAGAACTCGTACCGCGAAATCGGCGTCTCGCCTTTACTGCGGCTGCCCATCCTCTGTTAACCGCGCGCGCGCGCATGGTCGACCGGCCGACGGCGGGCCAAGGGTGGCGCGCGGAGGTCCGGGGTGGCCGCCCCTGGTGGCGCGCGCGACTAGGGGTCGTGGTGGCGGTCCTTTGGCGCACAGGGTTAGGGTTTGTGGTTTGTCGATAATTACTTCCTCCCGAACGCTCGGCTTATATATATACATATGAGTTCTGTTGTTTAACAGAACAAAGAGGGGAGGGGTCGGGCCTTGTGGGAGCTGTCGTTTGCATGGGCCGAACTGTGGACTGGGATTCTCGGTTGTAGGCCGGCTAGGCCTAAAGGAGAAATATGGGTTTAAGTTTCATGGATCAATCAACAGTTTTGTATAAATGGCTCTACATGGCCATGTTATATGGGGCCAATTGTAGTGAGGTGTGCTCGGTGAAGCCAATAGCTGATGGCAACGTCTACAACCTTGACTAATCTGATGTATAATTGCATGCATGTATGTTGCAACTTGCAACTAATATATATTGAAAATAATTATATTGAATTTCAGTTCAAACATTCCTTTCATTTCAATTCAATTCAATTCACTGCTAGACTATATAATAATAATAATAACAGAGGCCACCACCATTTGCACTTGTTGCTTTAGGAAGTGGTACAAGTCATATTTGGAGGGCAGAGTGTTTGTTGTGTACATATAGTTCTTTTCTTCTTTTTTTCCATTTCTAATTATCTCTCTATATATATATGTATACATATACACACACGTATATATTTATATATAGACCTACGCTTATACGTATTTTATATACAAATATACCCATATATATAGTTAGAATTTATATATATACCTACACATATTCCTCTATGTATAATATATTTATTTGACGGAAATAATATAACAAATATTAATGATAATTTCCTCAATAACATAATAATGATAATACCCATAATAATAATAATAATAATAATAATAATAATAATAATAATAATAATAATAATAATAATAATCAATGCAATAAATCTTTAATGGTGTTTATACCCTTAGACTCACCAAGACTTGTAATACTTTAAATAAATATTATAATTACAAATTCTCCTATTATCTATATGTAGAAAAGCAAGCTTATATCTACATGTATATATATATGAATACTAGTAATAATATCTATAAAAAATCTAATTAAAATAATCCAATATTATCTATTCTTAGATTAGGGCCTATTTTCTATAAATGTGAGCACATATATTATAACATTTATTCGACACAATATTATAATCCATTATAATAAAATAATATTATCTAGTAATAACCTTAGCAATATTGATAATGAAATAATTAATAAAAAAAAAATTCAAAATTCCCGGGAAGGGAAGCTACAAATCTACCCACCTTAAAAATAATTTCGTCCTCGAAATTTCTAGCTCATAGACATGCCAAAAATTCAAGCATAAAAATTAAAAAGAATAAATCCACTACTATCACAATATCCTCGATTTTTTTAATTTCTCAGAAATATTTATATCTTCCTCCTTGCCATTTCGCAACTACGAATCATCGAGGACTTCTACCCACCTTTGGTCACACTACTCCTCAAACTAAAATCTCATAATCTTCTAACTAGTTGCTAACAATCCTATCAACAATTATCTAGGCATCTGGTTTCTAAAATTCTTTCGTATCTAACAAGCAATCCAACAACTTAACAAGCAAATTTTACACAAGTAGCTAAGAATATTGGTAAATTCTAATAAGCGTGACCTTCGTCGCTCCGAAATAAAGGGCAAAAGGGTAAGGAGGAATAATCGGGGGCAATTATGAAGTTTCAAGAGTGGTAGAGAGTTTTTGACGGTACATTTAGAAAGAGAATGTCTATGAATCATTAACTTATTTGCTAGATGAGCTACTCTAGTCCAGTCATTGGCTAAATCGAAGAACTCTTCATTTCCTAGAGGGGCTTAAAATCCATTCAATACCTAAATTCCGTTCTCGGTATTAATCTAAACAAGGTTCCAAAATAGAACAGAATTTGAGAAATCAAGACTGTGATTTTTTTTTTTTTCCGTGGTTATTTAAACACACGAGCAAGGGATAAAACGTAATACAACTTCGTATCACGACTTCTAGGTAGATGGAATATTGGTTACGAATGACTTCACAATCTAAGAGGGAAGACTACATAATATGTATAGGGGCCTATTTCAAATAGTTCGGTTTATAATCCAATGTAGTGGTATGTATGGATGGGTTTTACTGGGTCCCAATGGGTTCCTGATTGGACGCCAATCG
Source organism: Iris pallida (assembly GCA_029216955.1). NCBI lineage: Eukaryota > Viridiplantae > Streptophyta > Magnoliopsida > Asparagales > Iridaceae > Iris > Iris pallida. The sequence continues at coordinate 3,640 of JANAVB010005068.1, forward strand.
TTGGTTAGATGAACCTCGAATTTCTGTCTCTATTGACTGGTCTAATTCCCAATGGTAACCTATTACTGCTAGGTTAGGGTAATCCTAGAACAGTTTTCACCCAAGTGATTGAGCTAGATGGGCCGTCGGATTGGTTTGCTAGGTTCCTAAAGCCAAAAATGCGTCTTCGGTGACTTCTGTGTTTACGTAGCACGAGAAGACACAATTGAGTGACACACTAGTGGCACGTGCGTAATGGGCTTCAAGTAGATCACAACCACATATTGGGTCTAAGGAATTGAGTCACGGTTGAGCCTCTAATGGAAGTCGGGAAACCTACCGCTATTATGGTAAGGGTTATAGCTAGTCCTTTTTACCTGAAAGTCGTACCATAAACATAGAGTACAAGGGAACGTAACTGAGTGGGACATGATATACCTAGATGAAGGTGGACTCGTCTAGATTCTGCATACGAATTTTGTTGGAAGATAATAGTTGGTCTCGTACTCCGAATATTAATGTCACGGCCAGGGACACAAAATGACCTAGATGAAAAGTGGAAATCCATTCAGACACTAACTATCATCTTAATGGAAATCATTCTAATTAATCGGTAATCCTTACATACCCCAAAAATTCTAGAAGGCTTACAGTCTACCCACCTTAGAGGTTAGGACATGGGTTTTTGGAATATTGAGGTTAGAAGGATTTCAATGTCAGGATATCGTACCTCGATTCTCGGTAATAAAGAATAGGGTACGGCATAACGGAATACGGAAGATATAAGTCAAATCAAAGATCGTTCCTCAATAAATGGAGAACGAGTGTGTACAATGACACATGGTTGACAAAATAGGATGATCTACTCGTCTATAGTATACTAGAGTTATCGACGGGGTAACCAACTCTAAGGCACAAGATTCTAACAACCGAGTCAAGAAATTCTATTTGTGTCAAACTTGCTAGACTATGGTCACAAGGGTTCTAGTAGTATGGGCTGTAGTGATCATGCATTCGCTGTTGACAACTGGCAGATCATAATATGACAGGGTATTTAAGCTATGGTATTGGCTAGGCTAGTGACTGCGGTGTCCCAACACTAGTTAGGTCTTAATGGTAACAATTACATAACTAGGGTAATATCTGTTGGAAACCAATCTCGGGATGAGTGCCTACCATAGTCACGGTAATTGATTGTCCTTACCCTTGTCTAATCATCTCATGTCTAAACCGTGGGCTTTTGGTCGAGGAAAGACTGAGTTGAAGATTTAAGGGTTGCTAGTTAAAGCAAGCTTCATGCAAATAATTAGAGGCTCACGATATTTGGTTTCTTGAGAATAGATAGTCTCCTAGGTTGGCATTTTGACTAAGGGTAAAACTCTACTCATTCTCAAATTCAGATGGCTTGGAAGTCCCGATAACAGTTTGAGGGTCGATGGGAGAACGAGTACTCAATCACATGACTGGCCGATGGTAGCTACACTTGTGCCTACCATGATCATAGCCATGGGAATATTCTGTATCTCCCTTCTATCACGAGCTTTCGTCTTTTCAAATCGGTGAAAGAAAAAAACAATAAAGAATTCAAGGGAGATGTTACTGAATACAATCACGTGATTCAAAGGCGAACGTATAATTCAAAAGGAATTGTCAATGCAGTCGTGGATGAGACCCTAGAGACATCTACATCTCAGTCCATGTAGGGTAATTAAATAAAGTGCGAACCAAATGCATCATGGTTGATCAGACCATAATACACTGATTCTGATTAGACAATAAGTTAGCAGGCGTCCCCACTAAACATATGCCTCAAATCGAGCTCGAAAACAGAGTGAGCTTGCAAAACTAGGCTGTAATAGCAGCATTGGTCAAAAGAGTCAAAATATAAGTACGCAAGATTTTGAAAAGGAGTTACAAGTAGTTTGAGTTTGAGAGAATCACAACTTACCTGGTGTCCTTGCTTATACAACCTTTCTAAAAAAAAATCTTCCTGTCCATAAGGTCTTGGTCAACTGATGGGTTATGGAACTCTAGATTCTATATTCTTGGTAACTTATTAGTGTCGGCCAATTACCTCGTCAATAGATCACAAGGACCACATAATGCTAGGTTGGGAGACATGCTACTCAACTTACAGAACTTCCACTAATATTGGTTTTGGATCTTATGGAACACACAGGGCATCCTTCTATGCTCTATAGTATCCTAAATTTGTAATCACGCCTGAAATCATTTCGCCTAGAATTATGCCTCGCCTGTATACTCTGGCTATGACAAACCCTTGGTTCCGTGATTCAGGTGTGATAGGCTATCAGGTGCTCTACCTCATGTTGACACAAGGATATCTAAGATCTAAGAGGTCAACGAGAACATAGTTTTAGTGATGTCCCATAGACTATGATTCTCCAAAAATTGGTTTCAATTCTATGGGTTGTGCCTCGCCAGTGCGCTGCTGGCTGCAGTGAACCCACACCATCCATTCTCAAACAATTGGCGACAGTGCGCTGCTGTCTAAACATTGCAGTCGTTAAAATGTTCCAACTATATTCCTAAGAACTCCAAGAAACTGCTAGAGATTCAAACTAGTTAGCTATGATAGAAAATGTAAACATCTGTCTACAAGTCGCAATCCCCAAAATAAAGGAATGATCGGGAGGAAATGACTGAAGACAAGGGAAAATAAGAACAATCATAACCCTTTATTTCATATGTATTTCAAAGGGTTGAGGAAAGCTTCGAATCAAGCATACCTCTAGGTTTGTATATGAATAACAAAATCGATAATTATAAATCAATTCCTTACAGCAAAATTGAATTTTAATTGGGCGATTCAGACTAAGACATGGTGACGATATCCAAGGAGGCAAAAGAATGAATTGAATAATCTATCAAGGCTAGATCATCAATTCTATGAAGCCCTGCCTTACCAAGGGAATAAACTATCCAAATTGGATTACATCGTCGTATCAAGAGATAATAATATACTTATGGGGATCTGATAAACTATCAAAATTAATAACTTCTTATCTACATTGCATGGCCTAGACTATCCATTGGTAAATTTGTATAAGGGACTCCTAGTCCTAGTCATTCTCTTAAATTAAATTAATCCTTGTTCGTGAATGAGCATGTTCTAGTCGCAGGCTCGCAATAGTACAACTAACTTAAGTACCATCACGAGTTCGCGTTATTTGCGAAGACAGACCTGCATGGGCCACCACAAAAACTTGTCACGACCCGCACCCGTTTTTTTTTTTTTTTTTTTTAAAACGGATACAAGACGTGTCCAAGCCAGCCTACGCCGCAGTGTCGGCGGTAGAACGCTGTCACGGCCATGAAGATCAAAATCACAAAAATCCAATGCTCATTCACAGAAACTAATTTAACTTACATTGATTACAAGTTTTACATTTGACGAAGAATATAAACTTGTACAAATAAAAGAATGACTACAACTCAACTATCTATCTAGTCTCTAGGCTTTTGTCTGCAAGTATTTCCGTCACTCCCCAAGCTAAGTGAATCCACGGCTAACCTGAAAATGTTGGTTTCCAGTCAGGAATGGAACGAGCACAATTCACTGAATGCAATTTCAAATAAAGAAGATGACTATAAACAAAGGTTAGACATCAATCATGGGTTTGAAAAATAAACATGCAATATAAAAACCAATAGTAAGTAAATAGACACAAAATACTCTCCCCGACTGTTAGAAGTACCTTTGATACGTGATCGGTCTGGGGTACTACACCGCACGGTCTACAATGTCTAAGCACTGTCTACAATGTCTACTTGCAGAAAATAAGCACTGTCTACGATGTCTACTTGCAGAAAATAAGCACTGTCTACACTACTGCAGAAAAATAAACACTGGCTACACTACTGCAGAAAAATAAACACTGGCTACACTACTGCAGAAAAATAAACACTGGCTACACTACTGCAGAAAAATAAACACTGGCTACACTACTGCAGAAAAATAAACACTGGCTACACTACTGCAGAAAAATAAACACTGGCTACACTACTGCAGAAAGTAGACACGGGCTACACTTCTGCAGAAAAATAAACACTGTCTACAATGTCTAACACTGGCTATGGTCAGATCACATATCTTTGGTACTTCTAATTCCCGACTCCACAATTTATAATAGAAAATAATCACATAACCAATGGCCAACCAACGAAATATAGTGAAAATCAATATCGAAATGCAGACAATAAACTGTACTCGCCTGTGGTCCTTTGCTGGTGAAACCGACAATCTGAACTACTCAAAGTGCCACAATAGTCAAAACCCGTACAACAGTCCCTGGAAGCTGAAATAAACAATATCAATGATCTCAGAATAGTCCAATTAGCTAGGATTGCCTGTCCTTACGTCCAATTCTGGACACAGGGGCAAAACGGTAATTTCGGGCAAAAACGATGTCCCGGGAAGGGAAGCTACAGTATGGGTTTGAATGCCAGTTACATGTGTAGTTGACTTGTATAGTCTAGATTTGATGTGGGCTTGCTAGAATAGACTAGTTAGGCATAGTGAGACTTGTTTGACTTAGGTTTGACTTAGTTGACCTAGTTTGACTTCTAGGGTTGACTAGAGTTGACCAAAGGTTGACTTTAGCCTAGATTGACCCCAAACATCATGTAGATGCATTGTAGCAGTCTATTTCATTATTTTAGTCATGTTGTGACTTGTGCTGTTCTGATTAGGAACCAGACACCACTCCTCAGGCAGTATTTTCTTCTGGACATTCAGGACATCAGGCGAGTACATTCTCTGACCGTTTCATTCTTGCTAGGAGTATTTTCTCGCTCTAGATTATCTTACTTGATGCTGACACGATGGAAACACGGATTAGTACTATATGGATCTTTTCATACGATGTTATCCCCTCGGGAGCATCAGATACATCATGTCATGTGCATTTCACTTTCATCATGTACTCTTGTGCTTTCACCTTACATGTGCACTCTCGTGATTCATGTACTCTCATGAACACGGAGCCCCCATGTTTATATTCACGTGCACCCTTATATCGGCCCCCATGTGAATATCATGCAATAACATAACTTATCTAGATCCTTGTGTATTGATTGGGGTACGGGGGAGTATAAATAGTCATGTGGACAATTTCCAAAGTAGTGTAGCCATGTACGACCTCTCATGTTTATTATCAAGCCGTTCACATGTCTAGCTTGTACTCTAAATCACTAGTTCACTGTAGCTCTTTACTTATAGTAGATATTTTATTACAGTCTTCTTTTTTTACTCATGTATACTCTTCAGCGTTTCATGTATCTTACTCTATTGCATGTATTATATTCCTGTCATGATATGAACTGCGTGAGATGTACTGTGCTCGCTCAAGTCCTGACTGGACCTGTTGAAATTTTACAGATGACCTTGAGGAGAAGTGTCCCACTTATTACGAAGCAGGCTTAGATGACACACTTGAGCTGGACTCTCAGGAGGACCCAGCACTTGCTGAGGACACTAGCCCTGTAGACTAGGCTAGTTAGCTAGGCTAGTTCTATTTACTTTCATGTTATGATACATTGTATATATATTGGAGTTGTACTCTGGATTGGAGATGTTTATCTTAGTTTCAGCTATCTCTCTGTCTTGTATTATACTCTGTAGATTTTCTTCTATTCATATCTATCTATCTATCTTTATCGTGTTCTACCTTAGATGTGATTGAGATTGTATTGCTATGTCACCTCCATTCGGAGTGTATATACTGTACAGGTACCTTTATATTGTTAGATGATTGACCTAGGACATCGTTCTACCGTCGACACTGCGGCGTAGGTTGGGCGTTGTTACGTTTTCGTACCCTCACAGAGGGTGCGGGTCGTGACAAAGAAGAAGAAGAAGATGCGCTAAACGAACTAGATGAATTTTCTGAAGAGGATTAAATCTGTACGTTTGTTTTATCATCATATTTGACACTTTAGTGACACTTTTATCATATAAATCTGTGACACTTTAGTGACACTTTTATCTGTGACTATGATATTTTTTAAAAATATGTGATGTCTATCATATAAATATGTATTTTTGTTTTATTGTCATATGTTATTATCAGGTATGACTAGACCATCTGGATGACGCGGAGGATTTTATATTAGGCAGTCTCGTCTGCCTCGGGCTGGGGATGGAGATTTCGTACCCTCATCCTCATCTCCGAGTACGCCATTGTACCGTTCTGTTCCCGGTCCATTACCGGGACAGGGCAGTTCCAGCAGGTTGGCGACTCCTCCATTGTCGTCCAGCATTCCTGATCCCGCATCCAACATTCCTGATCCTGCGTCCAACATTCCTCCTACCGATGGCTCCATGGGAGGAGCCGACGCCGAGCATATGGAGGACGACGATCAGACTGATCCTGTCCAGGTAGGAGGTGAGAGCGACCCTCCATGCGCTCCCCCGGACGAGACGCGTATGGAGATTTGGACGGACGGGCCTACGAAGTAAGTTAATTAGTTAATATATATTTCTCAAATGATTATATATACATATATATTCATGAGAATTATTATTGTATAGATATCGGCCTCCTGCAGTACAGAGACAGCTGGGGGTATTTCTGAGGCAGAACTATGGTGGGCCTTGGATTAACTACTCAGATGCTCCTGCAGATAGGAAGGCCTTTTGGTTCGCCCACTTCAAGGTAAAAAATTTGTTTATTTTTAAATTTTAATAATCATTTGTGTATATTATACATCTTTTCTATTTTACTTCTTGTAGAGGACCTATTTCTATCCACCACACCGGACGGCGAAGATTGAGGGCCAATTTTCTGCCGTCGCAGCCAAGCTCATCCGTGATACGATCCACGACCAGAAGTCTCGTGATCGCTCCGGACAGCCGATCCATGGTTGGATCACGCCAGAGCAGTGGACTGCAATGAAGGCTAGATTCAGCGAGCCTAGGTACCAGGAAAGGTCTGACAAGGCCAAGGTGACGCGGTCGAGCGCCGGTAAGTGGTGTGGTGGCTCCATTCCGATGACGGAGCATTTTCGTCGTCTGGTACGTTTGCTATGACGGACATTATTTTATATATAGTTGAATAGAATGTTTAATACTAATAATGTCACGACCCGCACCCACTGTGAGGGTACGAGAACGTAACAACGCCCAGCCTACGCCGCAGTGTCGACGGTAGAACGCTGTCCTAGGTCACAACATCTAACAATATATAATGCCAGGCAGTTTATACTCCCCGAATGGGGGTGACATAGCAGAATGTAAACTCAATCACAACTAAGGAAGAAGAAGTACGATATGATATAGAACTCAAAATGAAGTACAGATAATCAGAAGAGTCTAAGTGTCTAAGATAACATCTCAGCAAACATCCCGAATACAGTGTCTCAACTACAGAATATGAAAGAATATATACATCTCAAAACAACAACTGAAAGTCAAAAACAATGCTGAAAAGAAAGATAAAGCCTAGTTGTCTAGCCTAGACTATGGGTGTAACATCCTGTACTGCAGCTGGGTCCTCCTGAGGAACCAGGTCGCAGGTGTCGTCTAAGCCTGCTCCCTAATAGGTGGTACATAGGGCCTCATTCTCATCCTCTGTAATATTTTCAACAGGTCCAGTCAGGACAGAAGCGAGCACAGTACATCTCATGCAGTTCATATCAAGGCAGGAAATATAAAGCAAGCAATAGAGTAAGATACATGAAACGCTGTAAGAAGATGTACATGAAAACATGAGAGATATTTGATAACTGGAAATATATACATGATAAGTAAGAACTGTAAGTGACTAGTGATTTAGAGTACGAGATGGCATGTAATTGGCTTAGGTTGAACATGATAAAACATGAAAGTAGCAGAGTGTACATGATGGTAAATCACTTGACCATTTATACTCACCCCTACCCACAATCATTACACAAGGATCCAGTCCAGTTACATTACGTACATGATATTTTGGTTACACAGGAAACACATGAGGAAACATGAGCGTACATGAAAGAACATGAAAGTACATGAACGTACATGAAAGAACATGAAAGAACATGAGTGTACATGAATAACGCAGAAACAAGGAATACATGATGTACATGAAACACATGTCATAAAGTATCCGATACGCCCGCTAAGGAGGATAACATCCCAAGAAGAGATCCATATAGTACCAATCCGTGATGATAACGTGACAGCATCAAGTAAAAGTAATCTAGAGCGGAGAATATAAATCGTGACAAGTATGAAACGATCAGAGAATGTACTCGCCTGATAACTGAATGTCCGAAGAGGGTGTACTGCCTGAGGAGAGGTGTCTGTCTCCTAATCAGAGCAACACAAGTCATGATATATACAAGGGGGTTAAAATTGAATTGTACAATGCATCTATATGATTTTCTAGGTCAATCTAGGTCAAGTCAACCCTGGTCAACTTCAGTCAACTATCTAGTCAAAGCTAGGTCAACTTGGTCAACCTAGACTCAATCAAGTCTCACTAGGCCTACCAAGCCTAGTCTAGCAATCACACCAATCACAAACCATTATAGGCTATCCACATATTATACTTATAGGCATATATTAGGCTACATACAATTCTTGCATACCTTCAACACATACATATATATATATATATATATATATATACATATGGAGATAGAGAGATAAAGAGCTAGCATTGTGTAGAGGCTATGTGGTTAGTGTGTGTGTATATGAAGGTGTGTGTCTCAGGTATTTGTGTTATGGGAAATCTCAGTCTTGTATAAGCTTAGGTAATTACATACAACTAAAGTTCAGTTTACATATCAAAACCCCATTCTCAGCTTTATATGTTATCACATTCTCAGTTATTAGGACATTCATTCATTCTTATCAAAATAGCTAAAAAAGGAAGGAGAATAGTTCATCAAAATTCAGTGTAAATCAAAAGGGTCTCAGGTTTTCAGATTTGAACCATTGAACCATCTCAGGTTTCTACAAACAAAGTAAATCTCAGATTTTCAGGTTTGTGTATATATTAGCAATGTGTGTGTGTGAATGGTGTGTGTCTCATGTGTGTCAATTCTCAGCCTTGTGTAAATGTGTTTGTGTGTGTGTGTATAACATTGTGTCACAGTTTTCAAAATAATGTGTGTGGGAGAGGGTGTGTAGGAGTATATAGGCTAAAAGGTGAGTGTGTGTATAAAGTGGACTGTGTGTGAGCATGTGTGTGTGTGTTTGAATTAGGATACATGTGTGTGTGTTTGGATATGTAGGCAGTTTTATGGACTGAATGGACCATGGGCTGTGCAATGGAAAGTAGGGACTGTCAACATGTCATTGAACTGAACCATAGGTTGAACACATCTACAAGGGAACTGGGACTGAACAAAATAGGCCAAGGGGCTGACCTCAAAGCAATGGTTGATACAACCCAAAATTAGTGTAAAATTTTCAGTTTATTTCAGCTATTGATGAATAGGCAAGGAATGAAAATCAGTGCATTCAAAATAGTTAAGAAACTGAACCCAGTTTCAGTTTTCAGGTTTAACTGAGAACCAAATCTCAGTTTTAGATTATTGCCTAAACAGAATTTCATGTTATCACATCTCAGTTTTAACCAAATTTCAGTTTACAACCTCCTTCCACATATCAAAGTATCTATATGTATATCTCTACACATATCAACTAAATCTCGGTTCAGTGTTTTGATTATTCAAAACAGGACTTAATTTCAGTTAGAAGTTTAAACAATTATCAGTTTTCAAACCCATTCCCAGCTTAAACAACATTCTCAGGTTATGTACAATCAGGTTTCAGTTTTATTCCTTTTTCAATTCAACACAAACTCAGTTTTACCTTGCATCAAAACTCAGAATTTGAACTGTTCTCATGGTATCAAAAAAGGATTTTGAAATGAATCTAACCCAATTCAATTTGAAGATCCAAAACCTATATCATAAACTAATTTGGAGATATAAACTAAACTTAGATATAATGTAAATTCCTTTTTAAAATCGAATTTGAACATTTAAAAATGTTTGAAAACAGTGAACCACATAATAACATGTATCAGTAAAAAACTCTTTGAAACCAAAACCAATTCGATCAAATTAAACATCTAATTTAAAAATAGGTTGGTAATCAGAGTACTACATGTATACGTGTCTGTCGAGCCATAATGTGTCAAGAATCTGGACACAAACGTGTCCAAATACTCACGCACACACGTAGACACACGCGTGCACACAGCGTCGTGCAGCGAGTCCAGGGACTCGTGCACTCGACACAGGCCACGTGGAGCCACGTGGCCGTGCACACGTGTAGCCCACATGTAGGGATACACGATCGACACCCTGCATCGTGTCCACATGGTGACAGGACACGACACGAAGTGCGTGTCAGTGCTGAATTTTCGCGTGCACAGTACAGTGAAAAATCGTGTGATCGTGTTTTCGTGTCCGACATGACACGACCTATCGTGAAACTCGAGGGGGGTCTGTCAGTGATGGCCTCCACCTCTGTGTCAAATTGTTCGTGTCCACGTGTCCTACACAGAGAGATATTAAGGTCGGGTAGCAGGACAGTCGCACGCGGCGTCGTGCAGCGTGTCCGTGTCAATTTTCGACACGAAAATATCACGGATTTATGCTCAGAGTTAGGGTTCCTAGATCTACACCTATAGGGCTAGAAGATGATGCAATTTGTTTTCGAAAACAATAACATTTAACTTACTGTGGAAAATCATCAAACACTTGATTTAAAACCTAGATCGTGTCCGACACGGACACCAAACCCAATCTAATTCCTACAAACTTAGCCTATAGGTCCCTGGTACCTAGATGCATGCATTAATGAAGAGAAAACAGAAAATTAACTAGGTATGAGGGTATTTACCTATTGAGTGAAAACTCAATGAAAAAAACCTAGAATAGGGGGGGTGTCCTCTTCACTTGGTGATGCCAAATTCTTGTGCAACCTTGCTAGCTAGCTCCCCTTAGCACCCTCAATGGTAGGGGATCCTAATGCAAGAAACTAGGCTCAATTTGGAGTTGATTTGGGCATTTGGGGAGGTATTGGGGAAGAACACTAAAGGAGGCAATTAAAAAAATTAAAAATGATGCAAATGATTAATGGGATGTATTTATAGAGGGTGGGAATGTGTGATGGCTGCCATTAAGTTAGGGTTAGGGTTTAGGATGAGTGGTCAAGGCTCCTCCAACAATTTCTAGCCAATCTAAGGGCTCACAATTAAAGTAACATCTTTTAACCTTTAACCTAAAATATCATTCTAGCAAATATCTAGATATTACACTAATGATTACTTAATTGAAATCCTCTAACTTAGTCTCTAGGTCATGATTAACATCTAGATTAGGCTAACTTCTAGGTCAAGACTCAACAATTTAACTAACACATATTTAATTAATATAATTCACAATTTCACAAAAGTGTCAAAATGACCAAAATACCTCTAGGCTTAAAAGTAGAACTTGAAATCCTAAACACATGATTAGGTCTCCTTGGTCATGATTAGTCTTCTAGGTCATGTATGACTAAGGTTACACTAGCAAAACACAATTTCACATTTCACCCAATTAAATAGTTTTAAAATAACTAAAAATTACCAAAAATCATATCATGACTAAAATTAATATTTAATGATTTAAAATACAAAAGTTCAAATTTACCCTTATTTTGGAAAAGTGGGTGTTACAAGTCTACCCTCCTTAAAAGAATTTCGTCCTCGAAATTAAGATGGTCGTACCCCTCCTAGGTTAAACACCCCTAATCAATTCAAGTCTTAGAATAGTATCAAAATTTTACCAATCTATTTATATATATATATTTGAAAGACTGAAACGAAAGATGGAAATAGTAGGTTTTTGAAATTATTCTAATATAATTAGATAATCATATGCGTCTATCCAAAATCATGAAAATCAGAATTCCTCGCCATATTAGCAAGTAAGGCTACGGCACCCATGGAGTCTGCACCACAGACTATGCCCTCGCCTTACCAACTAATATAACTATAGGAGACTCTAGATTCCATAATTGAGGCGACCTAGCCCATATGATTCGGTAAAAGGTTAAATCAACAACAAAACATACAGATTCTAATTTATCAACAAATAGGAAAGATAGGAACAGATGGAATTGAATTTCAAGATGGAAACAACGAGACAAGGTAGGAATAGAATCGAAAAGAAGAACCTGCAAGCGCCTCTCCTACTGCCTGAGCATCCTCAAACGTCATGGCGTAAGCTCGCCCCTGCTGGCCTCCTCTAGCTGCTGCTGGCCTACTGGAGCCCTAGCTCCTGCTCCCTGAGTTGTCCGTCCCGCAGACTTGGGACACTCTCTCAACTGATGATCTGATGATCCGCAGAGTAGGCACTTGCCTAGCCTCATCCGGCACTCACCCCAATCGTGCCCTGGTTTCTTACAGAAAGGGCAAGAAATAACATGCTGCTGTCTAGGAGCCTACTGCTGTCTCTGCTGCTGCTGCTGCTGCCTCTGCTGGAACGGCTGCGGCTGGAACTGCCTCAGCTGTTGGTGCTGAAAGTGAGGCCTCTTGGCCTGGCCTCCGCTACTGCTGGCCCCAACTGGGTCTCGTCCCCTCTTGAGCCTAAGCTCAAGATCATCTCTTCCAATAAGGCTCATGTCAGAATCTCCTCGAATGTGGCATCCCTGTTGCCCTTGGTCAAGGACTTGACCTTGACCAAACCCATCCAGAACCTCTAGGCCTTCGCCGTCTCGCTCAATCCCTCTACGAACCTGCCGAGGCGGTCGAACTCTCCAGCGTACTCCTCCACTGTAAGGCTCCCCTGAACTAGGCTTTCGAACTGCGACTCCAAGGCTCTGAGCGCTAAATCTGGAAAGAACTTCTCTTGAAGAAGCCCTTGAATTCCTCCCAGGTCTGTCTAGCTACTCCCATCCTGGGGTCTGACTGATACCAGGTGCGAGCAAGATCTCGCATCCGGCTAGCTGCAGCCTCTATCTGGAGATCTGCCGGTATCCGGGCCAGGCGGACGATCTCCTCTATATGCTCGATCCACTCGTCAGCATATATAATCCCCTCCGTCCCCAGGAAATCTCTGGGGCTCATCTTCTAGAACTGCTCGATCCAGGTGTTTCGGCTGCTGGACTGCTGGTCGAGCTGCGGCTGTCGTAATGGCCAACTCCATGCCCCTGTCCTGTCGGACCTGCTGCTGGTCCATGAACTGTGGAAGTAGGCAAACATCTGTGCCGCGTCCACGTGTCCTGTAGGCGGCGGCTGCTGGAAAGACATCTCTGGGGTGACTGGGTCCTGCCTCCGAACTCGTGGAGGCATACCCTCAGCTGCTGCTGAAGTCCCAATTGAAGAACAGTTTGGCAACTCTAGAGGGGGGTGAATAGAGTAATATATAGATATATATATATATTATATTAAGACCAATTAAAAATTACTCTTTCACGAACAATGAATAATCAGAGTAAAATGCGGAATGTAAATGAAAGACAAGAGAGCATACGCAAACACAGCAATTTTAACCTGGTTTCCTCGTGGAGGACTAGTCCAGGCCTGAGAACTCTAGCTCAGGATTAAATCCACTATTTGTGAAATAGTAGCTTACAACCGTGCCTTTACTTCAGAAGAGCACGTCAACTTCTTACAGAGAATCGCAGTGGCGATTGCTTGGAATTGTCCAAGCGATTTCTTCACTCTTGCACAAGAATCCTAACTGAGAGATGAGCACTCGAGACTTAGGAGGCTTGTGGCTAGTAGATGGGAAGGGTATGGCTTATAGAGCTTGTAGGAGAGAAGAGAAGAGAAGATTGAGTAATTCAAAATGAGAGAATTCATGCCCTATTTATACTGATTTTTGAGGCAGAATTCGGCCAGAATTCGGGTAGGAGAATTCAAAAATTTGGCCGTTGGACAGCTAGCCAGCTAACCCTAAAATTAGGGTTCCTGATTTCTAGGGGACAGAGTTCGGCCCGAACTCTGTGTGGAGGCAGAGTTCGGCCCGAACTCTGTCTCCAGCACAGAGTGATTCTAAGTGGGACTTGTGGGCAATTTTGTTTTGGTGGAGCTTGGGATTTTGGGTAGGCTTGTAGACTAAGTTCCAAGAGCTCAGCATAACTCAGAGTACATACTTTAGACTCAATGAAATGTAAAAGTACAGACTCGAAAATATACTGAGATTCGGAAACTGAGCGTCGTGTGTCCTGAACTGAAAGCAGACGTCGTGTGTCGTATTGAATTTATACAGATATTATTTAGTCAATGTAGTCAATATTTGGTTGACTGTGACTTTATGTCACAATCTCCCCATATTGATAATTGACA
>JANAVB010005069.1:0-48928 GCA_029216955.1 Iris pallida
ATTAAATTTTTTTATACAATTCCTTCTGACCTATCGAACCTATCTATCCTAGCCATTTCTTAAATTTCGAGGACTAAATTTTCTAATGTGGGTAGATTTGTAACCCCTCTTCTCGAGTTTTTAAAATTATATTATTTTTGTTTTAGCTTTGTGCTTAAGGTTATTTTTGTCGAAACTTTATAAGAAGATATTTTGTGATTAATTTTGTTACCAAAAACTAGTTTAAATTAAATATTTTGAAAATAAATTTGTTTTAATTGAAATATTTTTATAATTTATATAGGCATTACAAAAGATTTGTTTTCAATATTGGCTTCAAAAGTTATTGAAAATATATTATTTTTGGTCGATAAAAAGATTTTTGTCAAATTATTTAAAAATATTTCGATTTAATATAATATGAATATCAAATGATTTTGCTAATATCAAATATTATTAAATTAATTTGATAATACTAGATATATTTTTCTAATTATTAATTAATCCATTATTGGATTAAGATACATTAATTTAGTTCTGAAACTATTAGTTATTTAAATTTATATGATTTACATTATTTGATAAATACTAAATGTTGATTTAAATTATATATTATCTACTAGTGTGATTAGATTTAAATGGTTTTAAAAGTTTACTGGATTTAAATTAATGGGGAGAAGACCTATCTACTAGATGTCCTAATCCTTATCTATCTAGGCATTTTCTCTCCTATTTAAGGAGGACCTTTCCCAAATATTTCTCCAAAAATCTCCTTCTACTAAATACTATCAGGCGCCATCATCATCCATCTCACTATTGTGTCGTACACCGTGTCCGTGTTTATCTTTTTTCCACTATTTCAATTACAATTACATTGTATCCTTCATGTCCGACAACCTGGACACGATCCCAACTCTAAACTATTTTTCTGTGTCCGACAATTCCAGATGCGTCCTAAAAACCAAAGAAAACTCAAACCCTATTTTTGCCGCCACACCAGCCTCGTCGAGCCAGTGTCTCCAACCGTCGCTGCTCGCCATAAACCAGTAGCACTGTTGGCCGCCTTCAACCGTGATCGCCACCATACTATCAGTTTCAACCGTACCTCACCTGCACCCCGTCCCGGCCATCCACCAACAGAACCATCACTATCCCCAACTTTGGCCACACCTAAACCACCATCCACCGGAATACAGCAACAACTACCCCAGACACCTCTATCAACTACTGCAGTCACCCTAAGTTCGCATTCCATGAGCCTATCCGTCGCCAAACATCCTTCCGACCGACTCAACACCACTCCCTCCTTTGCTATTACCACCGCTGATCACCCCAGCATCACCGGCCCTCTCCTCTGCCCAAACCACCGTCGTTCATCCTTTTCTTTCTTGATTTTCCAATCACCGTCAAATTACCACCATCCACCATGGTCACCTTCACATCGTTTCGTCCGAATAGTTGACTAAATTCGGTGACACGACCAGTGCCACCTCTAGTCCGACCATGAGTTCTACTGCCTGACCACGTTAAATCTTCTTGCCGGTCGTGCCACTGTCGTGGCTGTGCCGAGAGAACCGCAAGGGACCTCCCCGGAGCAGCATCTCGTTCGCCAAAAACTCTTCCTGGACAGCCCGTTCGGTGCGCACTACTGGGTCTCTGGTTGGAGCATCGAGCTCCACCGTACGTCGAACAGCACGCCAGATCTGCACAGAACCCCCACGTCGAAGTCAGCGTGCAGTGCAACCCGCGCTCCGACCGCCTCCATGCGTTTTTCCCTTCCCTGTCGCAACCTCTCGTCGGCTAAAGCTAGAGCTCTTAATCTCCTTCTCCCTTCTGATTTCCCTCTGCTTCACTCACTCCAATCAGACTCTCTCTATTTCTAAAAATATCTAAAGTAAGGGAAAGATGGTTTTTATTTTATTTTTATTATTATTTTGCTATCTAAAAATTATTATATATATTAGTATATGTACATATAGGTATAGTATGTATATGTATGTCATATACATGTGTATAAGTATAATATGTTGTTGTTGTTATTATTATTGTTATTAAAAATTAATTTATTAATATTATTATTGGTGTTATTTAGTAAAGATATAATAAATTTAGGGTTTGTTAAATGTTTAATTTGGGCCTAACATTATTATTGGGATTATATATATATATATATATATATATATAAAATATATATATATCTATATATATTATATATATATATATATATATATATATATTATATATATATATACCGGTTGGAACTGGGAAAGGATCAGATTGGTTTGGTCATCAGGCGGCCGACGACCTCCGTGCCACGATCTGCGGGTCTCCGACATTCCAGACACATGGAAATGGCTCCTAACCCGTGGGACCTTTACGCTGGCTTCTGCCAGTATAGCGGCCAGAGGCAGAGGCGTGCGGAACACCAGGACGGCCATGTTTTGGCAGTCTTGGATACCCACAAAATGGTCGATCCTTATCTGTCGAGCTCTTCACCGAAAGCTGCTGACGGATGACCACATCAGATCTATCGGATTCAGCCTAGCGTCCAGATTCCACTATTGCGCGAACCACTCAACGGAATCGGCAGAGCACGTACTTCTTTCAGGAGAGATGGCGACTCAGATTTGGAGCAATCTCCACAATAGACTGAATCTGGCCACCCGTAGGGGCCTCCACGTTCTCCTGGCCAGCTGGAGCCGCTCCCACGGACATCGATCGTCGCAGCCGTCGAAATTTGGGTTTTATGGAAGAACAGGAACAAATTCAGATACGAAGGATGCCGTCTCGCTCTCCACAATTGTACAAAGTGGTCATCAGACAAACTCTCAAAGCCAGGAGGCGCTGGCTTAGGCTTCCTCCGGACTTCTCGCAGTCGCGAGATCTGGTTTTATGTGTGTGCGCGTCGCGCTGCTTGTTTTTCTGCTCCTTTTGGTCGCACCAGGCGCGCTTACTTGTAAAGGCCTCGGCATTTGCGCCTTTTTCTTCAATAAAGCTTTCATTTTGTATATATATAATATAATATATATATAATATATATATATATATATATATGTGTGTGTGTGGTGTGTGTATATATATATATATTTATTTATATTTATATATATAGTTATATTTATATGTATATATATATATATTTATATTATATTTATTATATATATATAAAATATATATATAATAAAATATATATATATATATATATATATATATATATATATATATATATAATATATATATATATATATATATATATATATAGTTTTGATTATATCTTAAATGGGCTTGAAGTATTGTTATAGTATTTTCTAGTTATTTCCAAATATAGTATTGGGCCTAATAAGTTTAAGTATTAGCATATTATTTTGTGTCGTTTAAAATATAGCTTTTGACTCAAAAATTATAGTTTGCCAAAGTTAGATTTTTAACCCTAAAATGATTTTGAGTTCCAAATATTTTCTATAATATTTTGACTAATAAAATATAGTTTTAATATTATAAATTATTTTCAAATAGTTTTATGTATTATTTATGAAATTTCTTTCGATTATAAATCATTGATCGCGACTAATTGTATTTTCGATTTTCTTGCAAACCCGAACTCCTTCACATCGACACTAGCCAATTGGAATGTTCTGAACCAAACGGGATTATCGATTTCACCAGTAAAGGACCACAGGCGAGTACATTTCTTATTTGTTTCCAGTATTGTTAATTACTATATTGCTTGATTAGTGATGTATACTTGATTCTTGACACGTTCTTACACGATTAGTGGTATATGGATTTTAGTCATGATACCATGTTTCCATGTTTTATCATGTTGCTCATGACCATCATGCTTATTTTACCATGTTTCGTGACCAATTGACGTGACTTTATCCATATGTAGTAGGATGGGGAAGTACTAAGTAGATATGTGATCAGAACCGTAGACCGTGCTTTATTTTTATATTTCATGCTATGTAGACCTTGAGGATGCAAATCCTATGTAGACCGTACGGTGTAGCGTCCCACCCCAATCACTAGTACTTCAAATCACGTAAATGGTTATGTAGCTTGTTTCATGCCTACTTGTCTTTATAGTCGTAATTAATTGTTTCCTTTATTTTCCATGCTATGATTTCAGTTGTTTATTTTATCATGTATGCCATGACTATTCACTTTTTATAGTCGTTATCATATATTTGGAACTGCATGCTTGAATTGTACTCGTCCCATTTCTTACTGGAAACCTATTTTTTTTCAGATTAGTCGCTTGTTACTCTATGCATTAGATCCTTGGGAGAGATATGGGTATATGCTGAGGTCGACCGTAGAAGACTAGATAGATGAGTTGATCAAAAGTATAATTAGTTATTTCTAAATTTTATGAGATATTGTATTTTATCCAAATGTAATCTTGAATATTGTATTTTGATTTAGGGTTGTCAATGAGCAAAAGAAATTAATTATGAGCAAATATTGTGACTTTGTTCATTGAGGTCTAGACAACGTTCTACCGTTGATACCGCAGTGTAGGCTGGACTTGCCCACGCACTCACATCCCGAAAAGCAGGTACGGGTCGTGACAATAGTGGCATGAGGGAATGAAATTTTATTAAGATGAAATCCTTTTGTTTTATGCGCCTTTTCTTTTTGTTAATAGGCGTTTGGGAGGGACATCCAAGCCTTTGGCATCAAGTGTTTTTCTTTGTCGAGGCTCGAATGTTGTATACTACTTTTCCCAGACTTGGAATAAGATTCTCTGTTAGGAACTTTGGCAGAGTTATACGGCGCATGGGCATACTTATGCGCCTTTCCAGTGGTCCTTTTCCTATGGGTAGCACATGATTTGTTGGATGGCTCACTGGCAGAGCCCATCTCAGACTCATGGCCAGTGATATGTGCCTTAACAGTAGAAGCTTGCTTGGAAGCAACAATATATAACACTAAGCTATGCACCTCCAGCTTGTCATTTTGGCCAAAATTGGCCAGAGCCTTCTTCTTATCATCGACGATGTTGGAAAGGGCATGGAGAGAATCAGGACCCAAGCTTTGCCAACACGCTTGGTCTTCTGTGCCCTAACAGCAGGAACAGAGTCATTTTCTGATAGCATCGTCTCATATGCTTGTTGGTCGAATTGCACGACCAAATATTTTCAACAGAACCATTCTTTGTGACTTTGGATTGTGCCACCACTTTCTTATTGGTGAATAAAGTTTTCCCCAATAGAGTCAACATTTTTGTTCTGATATAAAAAGTCCATGGACTGAAACTTTTTTATATTAAAGAAGAAAGAGTACAACATGAACCCTTAACAGGAATTTTGAGTACAAATAAGTATGGAGATTGGAGCGATGTAAGTTAAGTCTGCGGTTGACTTCTTTACTCCATTGTGAATCTGATGTGAAGATTGTGGAAACTTACTAACTCTGGCTCACTATCAGAAACTTGGCAGCATGTAGGCTCTTTCACTGAAATCTCTCTCTGGAGTAGCATATATAGCATATGTTGTGTGTCCGCACGAAGAAGACATTATGCTCTATTATAGCCTTTTTCACTAGAATAGCTATTCGTGCATAGTCCAGAAATACACTATCGATGTCTCATAGGCGCGTGATACTAGGAGCATAGGCACCCAAAGTTCGTGGGAGTGAACGTGTACAAGAATCTTGCATAGCTCGCCACGTAGCTTAATAGTATTGCACGAAACATTGCCATGTCAACACATGATCTCTTTAGAGGGATAGCTATGTACTAGCTTCATAAGGTGCATAACACCCTTTGATGCATACTACTACTGGAAGCCGCATAGGACTTTATGTCACATAGAAATGGTCTTGTACAACTGTAAAGTGGAATGATTATGATGAAGTAATCACTGACATCTCCTTGTGATCTGTCCTGTGCACATTACCCAAGAATCAACTTCGTGTTAGCTATGCACCTTTGATGTCATGCGCCTTTGGTGCTATGCGTCTTTCACTTGGAGAAACACTGCTTTGAGATATAGCTTCATAGGCTGTATATTGATCAAGTCATAAGTTTTGGCATCAGGCGCATAAATAAGCCATGCACCTACTTAAGTATGCGCATTTTTTATGCTTCTACACCTTGCTCCAGAAGAACGTCGTTAATTATCGTTCTGGAAGAACGTCATGAATGATTGTTCAGAAGAACGTCATAAATTATCGTTCCAAAATAACGTCGTGAAGCATTATGACATACTTCTACTTTATCTAATCTTGACTAATAGAGAAATTATCCATTGTATTTCATTGTAAATGAGTTACTAAATGCATACTCAATTAATTTAATAATAATGATTCATAAATAGTTATACCAACTATGAATGTATCTTCTAGAATATAAGTTAATATTAATAGCCAAATAAAGGTAGCAAATAAATAAGTTCTATATTACGAACGTATAAGACCTAAATATTCTACAGATACAGTTCTCAAGAAGAAGAAACTAAATAATATAACTCACGCAAAATACTTTTGAAGGAGCAGCTCCTGAAGAAACATCTTCTGTAGAGAAAAGTTTATAATAATCTGGAAGATGTCCAGAACTAAAGATCCAATTTCCCAAAGTATATCCCTCGGTCGAGGATATGCATAGATCCCAGAAGAGACTGAGAAATAGGTACCGGTACCTAAGAAATCTGTTTTATACATATTAAGAGAAATTTGGAATCAAGATTTTTTGTCATATATGACATTTTCAAATAAGAATAAAATAGTGATAAAAATAAAGGAAACACTGAACCACGAATGATCCTTAAATATTTAAAAGGATAATATTACAAAAAATAAAAGATGCGATACCTCTCGCAAAATGTGTAGTGTTCGATCTTATAGCCAAATCCAAAAAAATAAACCAGTAGGTTTAAATGGATGTTTGTGAAAGATACAGAGATCCAAATAAATAAAGCAATGTTAGCTCAAGGATACTCGAAATGAACATGAATAGAATATGAAGAAATATATTTCTCAATCATGATAACCTAGACATAATATATATATATATATATATATATATATATATATATATTATAATATATTATAATATATATCTATATATAATATATATATATATTATATATGTTGTGAGCAACCTGAATTTGGGTTGATTTTTTTTTTTTATTTTCTGCTTGATTTAATTTCAATAAATAATTATTCTGTTTATTTATCTTTAAGTGTACTTTTTCGTGTCTTTGATTTTGGAGTGTCAGGGATGTTCAACTCTGGAAACCTTCTTCATGAGTTTTGTGGTTAACGGGATTACCTTCATTTTGGTATATAGTGTCTCACTCAAACTTGTTTCCTTGTACACTTTTTGCTTCGCACAACTTCGGGTCGAATTAGACCATTTGATCATTAATTAATTTTCACACTTTTTCTTGATCATTATTAGCACGTTACCATGACTTTTGAATTAGGAGCACCAGACCAGTCATTTTCTTGAAACCAACTTCTCATTCATGATCTACTCGAGACGCTCTTCGCTCATGACCTTCGTGTCCCATTCAGACACACCATTTTGTGCTCCATTTGATTTACACAACTTTCCTGACACGTGATCCGATTTTATTTCACGCACGGTGTCACATTCATTTTCCAACTTGATTTGTGGGTGCCCTGTCGACCAAAACCTGTCAACCCCAAATATAGACATGGCCCACATTGAGTCTACTACCCGCTGACACTTGTGTCCATTTTATTGGAATTCCACATGTTACTTATTTACCCATGATCATAGACACCTATTTAAATTCGATTATCTCGCAATGCCCGGTTTTGATCCAACTCGGCTTGACTGAACCCAGCCCCAGCTCCATGTTACTCTCCATACCATCACCTCAGCCTCATTACCCTTGAAAAATACTAAATACTCATTCTACCTATTTTAATATTTATTGGAAATTTTGTTATTGAAATCCCCTTAGGAATAACCTATCTTCCTACAAATAAATCCTAAGCCTTGGTTTTTCTCAATCAATCCTAACCCTTTATTCTTACTTGCAGCCAACAAATTGCTTCCCCTATGGATTGGCCGGCCCTAACTTCTAGGGATGTCTTTTCTCTCTTCCCCTCTCTCACAATTATTCACTCTCACCCACTCTCTCTCTCATTAATTCTCATCTCTCTCCAACTATTATTTTTCCCATACTTCTTCTCCACAAAGCAATCCAGCCCGAGCCTCCACCTGGCCGAGCCCGACCTTCCTTCGGCGTGGCTGACGCCGTCGACACCCCCTGGCCGTCGGCCACCACCAGCCTCCTCTCCTTCTCTTTCCTCTTTCTTCCCATTGAACCACCACCACCACCACTTCTTTAATCCACAACCGGCCACCAGCCTCTTTCCTTGACCGCAGCCGTCGTGCACTATGCCGGCCGTGCGCCTCCCGCCTCTGCCGGGCCAGGCTGGACCAGCACAGCCCCGTGCAGTAGTGGGCAGCAGCCGTGGCAAAAACAGCTCTAGTGCGCGCGTACAGTGCCGCCGCCGGCCACGCGCCGCCGTGGCCAGGCCCCTAGGCTGGGCGCCCCTCGGCGACCTCCCTGGGTCCGTCGCCCCTTCTCCGACGCGACGTATAGACGATTCGTGCATTTTGCACAAATTTTGCCGTGACACGCGCGAAATCAAGTCTGAATTGCCGCCCGTCGCAGCAACTTCGTGCATGATTTTTGAGAAATTCGACCGTTGGATCGGTGATTTCTTCACTCCGTCACAATGTCGGTATATCCACCTTCACTCCTGCCAATTTTGCCTGTTAATTTTATCATTTGGTACATCAAAATCGGCCACCAAGTTGACCGTTTAAATTATATTAATTTGGACAGTTTTTCGGAGTCAATTTCGTCAGCTTGTACCACCTCCACCGCAGCTCCATTAGCTTGCTACCAGTTCCTGTGTGAAGCTGGTATAACCCTCTTACTACCCCTCCAGTTTTGTTCATTGTGAGCTAGTTTGATTGGTTGAATTCGACGTCAAAGTTGGCCGTCCGAATTCATAATTTCTAACTTGTAAAATTCCATTTTTGAACACGGACTCCAGATTTATTTCTGACACCACCAGTAGACTCGTGGAATCATTCTGGCATGTTTTTATATAAAATTTGTTTGTTTTGGAGGACGTGGGCCCTGGCACGCATTTCGGTACAAAGTGGGTCCCACAGTCCGGGTCAACGGGACTTTTGACGTCGGCTCATCGAAATCCAATTCCGGATATATTGTTGAGTTCGTATCGTTATTCTGGACGTTGACATATAATTTGCTAGGTTTTGGTAGATATTGGATCTGACACGCATTTCGGTGCAAGTCGGTAACCGATATCTGGGTCAACAGGTCATTTTGAGATCGGCTCATTAGAATCCAATTCTGGATATACGTTGAGTTGGTATCATCATTCTAGACTCGTTGACATGTAGTTTGCTGAGTTTTGAGAACATTGGCTCCGGCACGCATTTTCGTGGAAACCGGAATTCTAAGTTCTGGTCAACGGACCAAATTGAGAACGGGTCAACGGAATCCAATTTGGATACCCTTGGGTTCGTATCGTCATTCTGGTTTCGTGGACATATATTTGTTATATTTGTAGACTTATTTTCTTGCACATTTTTCGGTGCGAAACGGCTCCGACACGGATACTGTTTTGACCCGAAATTACCTTTTTGTCCCTGTGTCCAAATTGGATCGATGGGTAGGCTATCCTAGCTAATTTGACCATTCTGGACACGTTGGCGATGTTTATTTCATCGCCCGACAATGTTTGTTGATAATTTCTCTGAGTTTAACCTTTTTATAAATAATTAATTCTTATAATGTTCGTATTTCGGGATTAGTACAACGAAACCGAGATCAGTCAATTCTAGTGATCTCACATCGCTGAAATTGACAAGACGGACACGTGGATCACTATATAAGATTAAACTTTACCGTTAATCATCTTATCTCAATTTACGTGTCGTAAGTTTCGACGTACGAATAACGAAGTACACTTTATATCTATAATAATTAGACTAGAATTGACCCTGTTTGACCAAAGTTGACCAGTTGACCAAAGTCAACTGTAAGTCAACACTTGACCTAGTTTGACTAGATTATCGACCGGAGTTGACCGAGAGTTGATTTGACTTAGAAGAACCTAGGATAATATAGATTGCTTGTAGAGATTCATTTATTACAACTTGAACACCTTGTAACCTGTATTGCTTTAAATAGGACTCTGTGGCTTCAGTTGGACCCCTATACCTATCAGCTGTTCAGGTTATCAGGCGAGTACATTCTTGATCATTTCATATCATGTTTAGAATTATTTTCCTGCTTTAAATTACTTTACTTGATACTGTCACGTTGGTCACACGGATTAGTACTATATGGATCCCTTCTTGAGATGTTATCCCCTCAGGAAGCATCGAATACTTCATGTTCTGTGTGTTTCACTTACATGGCGTATCATTATGCTTCATTGGTTCATTGAATCACTTGTGACATGCACCCTCATGATCACAGAGTCTTCCTTGAATCCTCCTATTTATTGGGCTTCCTAGAATCCCCATTTATGAGACTATCATGTACCACCCTTCGGGGCCGTTGCATGAATCATAACATAACCTGGCTGGATCCTTGTGTATTGATTGGCGGTATGAGGAGTAGAAGTGGACATGTGAATAAATCCAAGTAGTATCTCATCAGAATCATTTCGTAGTGTCTCATCAGAATCATCCTATGCCATTTACATGTCTATATTGTACTCTGACTCACTAGCCACTGTTAGTTCTCTATTGTATAGTAGATATTTCTATTACAGTTCTCTCTCTCTATTTACATACGTATTCCTTCAGTACCTGTATCTACTTTACTGCATGATTATATTTCTAACTGCTGAACTGTGAGATGTATTGTGCTCGCTCCTGTCCTGACTGGACCTGTTGATAAATTTTACAGATAGCCTAGAGGTTGCCTGCTAGCCTAGAGAAGACACAGTAGAGGTTGTATAGATAGCTAGGGTTTTGCTTATAGCTTATTTTCAGTTGTTTTGAGTTGTATTTATGGATTGCTGTATTTGAGCTTTGAGATGTATTTATGGGTTTGTGTATCTTAGACACTTAGACTTCTACCTGCTGTATCTCTTTTGGATTTTATGTTTTATCTATCTTTTATCATGCTCTACCTTAGATGTGATTGAGACTGTATCTGCTATGTCACCCCCATTCGGGGAGTATAAACTGCTTAGCATATTGTTAGATGTTGTGACCTAGGACAGCGTTCTACCGCCGACACTGCGGCGTAGGCTGGACGTACCCACTTCTCGTGCCCTTACTCTAGGGTGCGGGTCGTGACATATATATATGGAAGCGGATCAAAAGCCCCCCTTAGAAAACCCCCCTCACTCTAATCCGTAAAATGTTAATATTAATGTTAATATTAACGTTAATGTTAATATTAATATTAATATTAATGTTAATATTAATGTTAATGTTAATATTAATGTTAATATTAACGTTAATGTTAATATTAATTTTTTAATTTTTTTATATTAATGTTAATGTTAATATTAATGTTAATGATGTTAATATTAATTTTAATGTTAAGTTTAATGTTAATTTTAGTATTTAATGTTAATATTAACATTATATTAACATTAACATTAATATTAACATTAAATTACGGATTAGAGTGAGGGGGGTTTTTAGGGGGTTTTCTAAAGGGGCTTTTGATCTGCTTCCATATATATATATATATATATATATATATATATATGAAATTCTCGTGGATTAAATTTACCAAAAAAATCTTCCGAAGAGATAAATTTCCAAAGAGATCTCCTATAATCTCCAGAAGAGATCTTCTATACTCTCCGTAAGAGAGAATCTACCATAGAGAACAATTTTCTGAAGAGATTTAATATGAGTAGTTACCATTTACTCAGTATACCTATAATGGTCAGGTCAATGGGATCCACGACAACCCAGAGAAGAAAATAACATGTTCTAGGTCATGAAGTATCATATTTAAATAAGTAGCACAAATTCTTTATTGTCATTCACCTGGCATAATATTTTTACATGAACTTACTGATATGCACCTAAACATAGACACTGAAATGACATAAAGCACAAAAATTGTTCTTGATTCAATTCATATAAATGTTTTGATCTTATGAGATATGCAGATGCATGGTATCTATCTGATCCTCCTTAAGGGGATATCACAAACAAGATATGTCCTCTAAACAGTATTGCAGGTATTTTGTAGATAAATAAAGCAAATCATTGCGGCAACCTCATCAAATCATTCTTACACTTAACAAAGTAAACAGAGAATGAACATATTAGGGAGAGTTGCTAGCTTCCAGGAATAACAAATAAGTTGCTAGCTTCTAGGAATAATAAATAAGCCTATATATTTCATTAGAATATGAAGGTAATGTATATAAATATATAGGCATAGGAAAGTATTGGAGTAATTTATAATATTCAAATATATTGGAGGGTTGATTTTATTTAAATTAATGTAGATGTAATATTCTTTTAAGGGAGAGCATCCTACAGAT
Organism: Iris pallida; assembly: GCA_029216955.1. Lineage (NCBI taxonomy): Eukaryota > Viridiplantae > Streptophyta > Magnoliopsida > Asparagales > Iridaceae > Iris > Iris pallida. Next base: position 12,520 of record JANAVB010005069.1, read on the forward strand.
GCAAGAAACCTGAAGATGCTATGGAGACATGTTGAAGTATGTATTTGCGCATTGTACTCTTTTCCTTCGATAATATTTTTTTCCTCTGGATATTCCCTTCAAAATGTTTTTAACGAGGCAGTATAAGTCGCCACCACTTGGAGTCCTAGAGAATCATATTCCTAAAGAAGAATATTATTGTACTCTTTTCTTCTACTATGGAAACTATGAATTTTTTCAAAGATGGATTTTTTTAATAGAAAAGTTTCTAATGAGGAATAATTAAGGTGGGTATTCAAAGAGAAGTGTTATAATTTGTGGATATGACCAAATATGGATGATCGCATCCCTATCTATAACCAAATATTTCCCCTATATGATATTCTAATGAGAATTCTCCTATATGTATATTCTAATTGATAAGAAAAGCAGGCATATTCGTCTATAATTCTTCTCTTTCTCTCCCATTTTATAACAAATTAAAATATATTCAATATTCAAATTATATTTAGACCACATATATCCGAAGTTTTAAAAATATGTCTATAAACAACTCATAATTAAAATATATTTAAATTATTTTAATATAATTCTAATTTTTATCTAATTTTTAATAATATTAGAGAAATTATTTTCTTCTTTTTCTTTTTTATACGTGCAACACACGTGAAAATGATTAGTTATTATAATGCGGCTTAAAAATGGCTAAAAATTGAGTCGTCTAAGCTATTTATATCCTCCATTAATTATACAAAATTCTAACTAGTATGTATCCCGAAATTCTTCTTATAAGTCCCTACGAAGTAAATAAAAAAACCAAATCCTTCTAAACATCTATCCAAACCCATATAAACAGCTATAACAAATCCAAAATATACTCAATACTTAAACTAATTATATGGTATTATATAAGTGACACATATCCAAATTTCTAGAAACATACCTATAACAAATCTTAATTAAAATATATTCAAATCATATTTAAAGTATTTCAATATCAAAATTCTAATTAGAATATATTCAAATCTCTATTATTATAATGTGCCTTGGAAATGATTCAAAAGTGAGTCGTCCAAGTCATATGTATATCCTTCATTAAATAATAACAAAAATAAATTAACTACCACATATGTAATCTCACGTAGTTAAGGAAAAAAAATCTAAAATCATTCTAACTACCTGAAATATAATAAATCCTAAAATATATTCAATATTCAAATTATATTTAGACTGAGTACATAATATTATCAACTAAACACAAACAAAAAATTCTAAAAATATATATATAATAAATTCTAATTAAAATATAATATTCACCGTATTTAAAATAGTTTAATATAATTTATTTTTTTATCTAACTTTTAACAATATCATAAATTTTTTATATTTGTGAATGCACATAAATGTAACTAGTCATATTTAAACTATATTCAAATAATATTTAAACTATTTCAATATGATAGATTTTTTATGTAAATTTGACTAATATATATATAATTTCCAAACGTAGTTTAATTAGAGAAGTGCAAAATTATTCAACAAAAAATATTTTTAATTATGAAATGAAAGAGAAGGAGAAAGATTGATAGCCGAATGACACTACCAAAATACAGGTAAATAGCGACTGAATTATTAGCGACGGACAACTCAGTCGCTTATTAGCGACTGAAAGGCGACTGATAGGCGACGGCGTAGTTTATTAAAATATATCATAACTTTAGCGACTAACTAGCGACATGGTAGCGACGGATAATGTCTAACGACGTACTAGCGACGACAGAATCCGTCGCAACGTTTCAGTAAAAATCGAAATAGAGGGTTTTATTTTCATTCTGAAATTTTTAACAAAATTCTACTCTCTTCCCCCCTCTCTTCCACGATCACCCGATCCCTCCGGCATCCTCCCCCCTCGGGCGACCCCCCCTCCGTCGACCCGCCCTCCGGCGACCCCCTTAAGGTACTCTTTTTTCCTCCTCTCCTCTCACTTTTCCACTAATTTTTGGATTTTTGCTTTTTTTTTGCTTATTAGGGTTTCAATTATGGGCGAGGGATTTCGACTAGGTTTCGATTAGGTTTCGACTAGGTTTCAATTCATCCAACATAAGGAGCATAGAAAGGGAGAGGGGGTCGACCGGTTGCTTCCCTGCCGATCTCAGAAACATAGGGGATGAGTTCTTCATTTTTCTTTGCTTGCTCCTCTCCGCCTACTTCTCGTTCTATGTTTCATAGTTCTCGAAGTACTTCGGGATCGATGTTGTTCCATGTCACGTTCTAACTTGTTGGTACTAGATCTTCCTTCCTCCTTCGGGTGTATATATTCGACATTGGCTATCTCTGCAAGGATTCCTTTGGCAGCCGACTTGGACGAAGTGGCAGTTTCCTGAACGATCGTGCCGCTCCCATCTTACTATGATCAACATATCCTCCATTCTCGGAACACTCTCCAGAATGGCGCCGAGGAGCGGTTGTGACAATATGGACATTGATAATAAATTAGGAGTTTATCCCTACCATGTACCATAGAAAATTTTAATGCAAAACTGGGTAGCGCTAATATGCTTCTAGGAAAACATAGTTAGTGGATTTGAATGCAAGTTTAATGCAAAATTGGATAGCACAAGGAAAATATATTTATATATTTAAAAAAATCATCATGTCATAGCTAGCTGGAGTTTTTTTTTCTTTTCATCCACATCGACATCAACGAATGGATTTAACAAGGTTGATTATCCGACATGTGAGGTTAACAACCATTTGTAATATTTAATTAATTGTTCATTTAATTCAAATTGGTAGCATGTCGGATTCTTCTAGGTATATATAGCTTCTCCAAGAACAAAGTGACGATGATTGTAAAGCAAAATAGAGTATGTTTGCTCCATAGTTGTTTAAGGGTCTCGCTATCGGACTAACACTCTGGGATTCCCTCCCTTTGAAGTCACATATGCGATCGGGTTGACAGCTTATAGGTTAAGAAAGTGTAAAAAATTAGATAGTATCATGTGTCAGGGGGTGTGTGTGTCTAGGAGTCGAGTTAGAACTGAGTATCAGGCTCAGGGGGGAATATACGTATGAAGGCTTATCCAGGGACAGAGTTTTAGTAACATAGGATGTCGACCCGCCCTTCGGTGACCCCCCCTTCATAGGACTTATACGAGTATAGATGTAGCAGCATCAGAAAACTTGCATGCTGTGTTTTAGGTACACTTTTATGTTAAGTTTGGGTAGGGGTGTAAGTGTAGGATTGGAAATTCACATAGTTTAATAATGGTTGAGTCTCAGACAGGAAGGGAATGTGTATATTAGTAGTTAGGTTTTATGTATCGAAAACATATGCATATCTCGGTTACATATAAAAAGTGTAAAGTATACAGAATTGAAAATATGTGTATTACATATGCATTTTTAGATTTGCCTATGGTGGGAGGCGGACGTGGACGCGGACATGGACATGGACGTGTATGTGATTCAGATTTGCCTATGGCGAGAGGCAGACGTGGACATTTGTAGCATGGATCTGGCTCACGTCCGGCTGCTTTGGAGCGTCCAGGACATCCACCTGTCAACGAGGACGAGTTCTTAGATGTTCATGATGGGTTATCTCCGGGCGTGGCCCATTCATTGGTTGGGGGAGCTACTCCTTCGACCAATACTCCGACGACTACTCCGACGACTACTCCTACGACCACTCCGGCCGCTTTGTCACGACCCGCACCCACTGTGAGGGTACGAGAGCGTAACAACGCCCAGCCTACGCCGCAGTGTCGGCGGTAGAACGCTGTTCTAGGTCATGAACTATAATTAACATAATATGAAACTCTCCATAAGGAGGCCAACACAGAGGTACAACTCAATCATAATCTAGAGATAGAATATGGCACGATAAAATAGATAAGAGAATCCTCAATTGAGGTACAACAGAAATAAAATACAAGTCTCAACATCTCTACAATATACAACTCTGAAACAAGACAATAGCTAAACATGAAAGATAGAACAATCTAAGCTATCTATCTACACTATGCAAGGTATCGTCCTCAGCAGCTGCCTGAACCTCCCCAGGGGTCCAGGTCGCGAGTGTCATCTAGGGAAACTCCAAGTAAGGGTGCAGGGTTCCTCATCATCCTCTGTAAAATTTTCAACATGTCCAGTCAGGAGGGAGCGAGCACAAAACATCTCACACAGTTCATATCATGTTAGGAAATATAAACCATGCAATAGCGTAAGGTACATGAAACGCTGAAAGAAAGAAGTATATGAAAAACAGTAGAGATTTGATAACAGAAAATATCTAAATATGATAAGTAAAACTGTAAGCCTATTGTGATTTAGAGTACAATATGGTTATGTAAACGGTCTAGGAAAATGCAATGGTAACTCCATTGTACGTGGGTGTACAATAGACATATACAATAGTTATACAATCTTGTACAATATGATTTGATTACATAACCAATTCTACTTCCCCTCCCCAATCAATACACAAGGATCTACTCTAGCTACGTTATCTTGCACAATAGTGTACAATATTATACAATAGATGTACAATATTATACAATAGATGTACAATATTATACAATGGTTGTACAATGTTATACAATAGTGTACAATGGTCTATCACTGGGACTCATGTGATAATGAGAGTACAATATGCACAATGAATGTACAAGGATATAGGTATTTAATAAATACAATATGGAAGTGAAATGCACATCACAATATGTATCTAGTGAATACAAGGGGATAACATTCCAAAAGAAGATCCGTATAGTACCAATCCGTGATAACAACGTGTCAGCATCAAGTACAGTAATATAGAGCAAGAATGTAAATCCAGACAAATATGAAACGGTCAGAGAATGTACTCGCCTCGTATCTGAATGTCTGAAGTAAATGTACTGTCCGAGATGAGGTACCTGACTCCTATTTAGAGCAACACAAGTCAAGATGTATACAGGGGATGATAATAGTAATCTACAATGCATCTGCATGCTGTCTAGGTCAAACTAGACTAAAGTCAACACTTGGTCAACTTAGTCAATCATACTGGTCAAACTAGGGCAACTAGGCCACTCCTAAGTCAAACAAGTCTAATAAGTCTCACTAGGCCTAACCAAGCCTAGGCTAGCACTCTACATCAATCCCAAGGCTATACAAGCCAACTGCACACCCATACTGACCTTCAATCCACACACAAGTAATGAGCCATAGGCATACACCCCTAGGCAATATCATGCCTATATACCAACACATTCTTCATAAACACATATAAACATACATATCTAATTAATAATACACACATATTATAATACATAGGATAAATGATAATATATGTATCACCTATATATATACATATGTATATACACATACATAGAAGGACAGGCAAAGGCAATGTTGTGTACATGTGTTTCCTGTGTGTGACTGATGTGAGGAACCCTGTGTGTGTAGCTCAGATAGGAATGTGTAGAGTACATTGCCATGTGTGTATGAGTGTGAGTGTTGAGAGAAAACTGGAATTTATAGACAGTTGAAGTTCACAGGGAAACATTCAGTGGCTTGTACATTGTGTGTGTTAGGCTTGAGAGTGTGAGGGAAATTCTGAAATCAGTGAGTGTTTAAGGGAATTAAGGGAATACATGTGTGTGAGACATGGGGTGTGCTAATTAACCAATCCTGGAATCAGTGAAGTACAATACAGTGAATACAAAAAGGAAATTCAGTTAATGACCATAGTGAAATTTGGAAAATAATAGTGAGGGTTATGAAATGGATTGACAGTCCCATACATCTATCACTAAATTTTAGTTCATTAGGAATGAAAATATAAGAACAGTGCTAGGAAACTTAGGAATAAAATTATGGGAACATTACAAAAATAGTGGGTGATACATTAGAGTATCAATCTCAGATTTGTAATGAGGAAATGAATTCTCAGTTAACAGAATTCCCTAAAAATCTCAGGAATTGGTTATTTTGGGAAAATCTCAGTTTACTCAACCATCATAGGATTAGAATTTAGGTTTTCAATTCTCAGTTAACCAAACATTTAACCAATCACACAAATGAAATTATCAGAAACTTACATATATATACAACCTCAACCTAAAACTAAATCCAGGTAGAAAATAGGAACTCATTCTCAGTTATTAAGGAGAAAATGGAAATCAATTAACAGTAATCCACATATACCTAGGAATTTTAACAGGCAATGAATCAAAGGACAGTTAACTAATTTGACAGTACAATCAATAACAACAGTGGATTGATTTCGAATTCTCCATTCCCTATGATACCTAACTCAGGTTCAGGGTCATAGAGGTTCAGTGTCATGTGTCGTGAGTTGGTTTCAGTGTACAAGAAAGTGAGGGTCAATCCTTGTGTGTATACATGTTGTATTAATGTGAATTAATATGTGGAAACATTAGGAAAAATAGGAAACAAAATGAAGAATGCAATATGAACTCAGTGTCAATCCTAGGCATGAATGGCAGTGGGTATTTCAGTTTTTGTGTGTTTGTGACAGTTGGAGTTAGGATGAGTGAGGGATACAAGGATATGTCAATACATCTCAGAGCTTTATGTGGAAAATGAGTGTGAATCTCAGGAATTCACTCTAACAGTGAATCTCCTAAATGACAGTAATAACATTCAACATTAGTTAACCTTAAACATTGACCAACACATAATCAAATGAATTTTAATAGTAACAAACATGTATGTATACACCCTCTAATTTTATACTAATTTAACATTCAATATTGGAAAAAAAATGGGTTCATAACTCAACTGTCAGTTTACAGTATAAAACCCCCAACTGACATCTCACTGATACGTAGTTCCACCCATTCGAAAACTCAAATTTAACCATCGAATTCACAAACAGGCATACCAGTGTGTACCATGTGTCATGTGTCTAAGGAAAGCCATTCGTGTCCACACAAGGGGACACGAGGTGTCCAAAACCATAAAAAACAACACAGTTCAAAACTGTGCGCACACAGTCTCGTAGGGTGTGTTCGTGTCCTCGTGGACACGACACAGTGTACCAAGGGTCACATACATATGTCAGAGGGTAGAGGGGATATAGGAGAGGGTGTACACGTGTCTATATCATGTCCAAGTGAGTCGTGTCAGAAGTTACACGTATCAGTGAGAAAATTTTCCGCGGGTGCAGTACGTGTGCGACAGTGCAAATTCAGTGCAGGCTCGAGAACTCCCTCGATACTCCATAATATCATCCAAAAATTTGTGGGTGGCCTGACAGTCATGGCCCCCACGAGCACACCAAATTTGGTGTGTCGAGGTGTCGTACACGGTGAGATAGGGGGCTCGAACAGCAGGGCATGTGCGCCGTGTCTCGTGCAGTGAGTTCGTGTCCATTTTGGACACGGAAACAGCTCGATATGAGCTCAGAGCTTGGGGGTTTGAAAACACACATCAAGGGCTAGAAATCCATTCAAATAGAATTTAAAAATAAGAAGAATTTATTCACTTAAGTATTTCATCGAACACATGCACCCTTACACTGATTCGTGTCCGATACGAACACGAAATGGACACGACTCGACACAAACCCAATACCTACGGTTAGGGGACACCTAGGGCTTCCTATCCATGCAAAGAAAACAAAATTTGGTGGAGGGAATAAGGATTTACCTATATGTGCAATTTACATGAAAAAGCCTCAAATGGGGGGTGTTCTTCTTGATGGCCAAGTGCTCCAAATTGGTCCAAACCTGAGATTTCTCTCCATGGACATGAAATAGTGCTGAATTAGAAACTAATGCAAAAGACTAGAGTGGAAAATGAATTAAAATGAAGGATCTAGGGATTAGGGAAGAAATGACATTACCTCCTTCTCCAAAATGTTGAAATCTCAATAGAGAGGCAACACTACTAAAATATGCTAAAATAGCGACGTATTAGCGACGGCAGAAATACCCGTCACTGATAATTGCCTATAGCGATTTCTTGTGCTACACGTCGCTGTCCGTCGCTGTGTAGCGACGTTCAGCGACGTAGTATAAGTTACGTCGCTGATGGGCGACATGTTGCGGCGGACGTCCATGTTATGTCGCTGTATTGCAACGTTTAGCGACGTATAATTTCTGCGTCGCTGTTGTATTTCATATAGGGTTCCTGGCCCGATCGAAATCACAAAATTTTCACCCAAAATTTTTCTTCCCGCTCTCCCCTCTCCCCCTTGCGAACCCTCCCCTCCGGCGACCCCTTCCTCCGGCGACACCCTCCCCCTCTCCCCCCGGCGACCCCGCTCGCCCGTTGCCCCTCCCTCCGGCGACCAGCCTCCCTCCTCCGACGAAGGAGCCTACCTCGCCGCCTTCCTCCTCCGACGAAGCCACCCTCCTCGCCGCCTCCATCCTCCGACGAAGCCACCCTCCTCAGGAAAACCCTAACCCTAGCCCTAGCTATCTAGACACAGACACGGACACGAGAACCCTAACCCTAGCTGGGGTGGTCTTTCTGTCGAGGGGGGAGGAGGGGGGGGGTGGGTACAGGGGGTGGGGGGTCTTACTGTCGAGGGGTGGAGGGAGGGGTGGGGGTACCCGGGGTAGGGGAGGTTGGGGTGGGTGCAGGGGTAGGAGGGGGCAGGGAAAGGGGAGGGGGTCAGGAAAGGGTTGGGGTGGATGCAGGGGTAGGGGGAGGGGGGCAGGGGAGGGTTGGGGTGGGTGCAGGGGGTAGGGGGAGGGGGGCAGGGGAGGGTGCAGGGGTGGGTGCAGGGGTATGGAGAGGGGGGCAGGGGAGGGTGCAGGGGTGGGTACAGGAGTATGGGGAGGGGGACAGGGGAGGGGGACAGGGGAGGGTTGGGGTGGGTGTAGGGGTAGGGGAGGGGGGCAGGGGAGGGGGGAGGGGGGACAGGGGAGGGTTGGGGTGGGTGCAGGGGTAGGGGGAGGGGGGCAGGGGAGGGTGCAGGAATCGGTATCGGACTATATGATAATATATATACATGATATATACTCACACACTTACATACACACAAATACATATGTATACATGTATATATATACTCACACACTTACATACACACAAAATATATATAAATATATGTATACAATGTATATACACCAAGGTTCACAATATCGGTATCGAAATCGGTATCGGACTATTCCTATGAGTATTGGTATCGGCGATATCGGTAGTATCGGCGGTATCGTATCGGAGTATCAAACTTTGGTATCAGAAAACAAATAATTATTAATAAATTATTTATATTTATAAACATATATTTTATACATTTAGGCATAATTTTAAGTATTTCAGCGTTATTTCTTAGTAGTTTTGAACTTATATGAAATAATAGTCACCCTTACCGACTGGTTTTGTCGAATTGACCGGAACAAAGCCCCCCAATTTTGGTTATCGATCAATATTTGGTATCGGTCTATATCGGATCAGAACATGCCAAACCGTATCGGTATCGGCCGTAGGTTGACTAAGGTTGACTATTTTGACTGAAAGTCAAAGTAGAGTCACATCTGACCTAGATTGGACTAAGAGTTGACAAAGTCAACTATAGGTCAACCCTTGACCTAGTTTGACCTTGTTTGACTTTATTTGACTTAGCTTGACCTTGTTTGACTTTGTTTGACTTAGTACAACTTAGTTTGACTAGATTGCATATCATTGTTATTAGTAACTGTCCGCTACTAATGTGTGTCCCATAATAAGACATAATATACGAATTTGTGCCTGTTGGATAATGTGTGTCCATCTTTGCAGAATTATTTCCAAATGGATATGAATTTCTACTTGCGGAATCGTTCATGGATGTACAATCGTTGTCCTGATGATATGTGGTGTGCGGGATGAATACATAGCGGGAGTAGAGCAGTTCCTGCAGTTTGCTAAGGCATTCCCTCAGTACATGGACGGCACCAAAATTAAGTGTTCGTGTGTGAAATATCATAACATGAAATATTATCCAGAAGTGGAAGTGACATATCATTTGTACTCGAGTGGTTTCACGCCTAATTACTATCAGTGGACCGTACACAGAGAACTTGTGTCTTTAGCATCAGAGGAGCCTTACGTTGAGCCGTATATGCATGCGGGACCTAATTTGTTTCAGATAATCATGCATACGACGACGGGTGCGTGAACATGGTTTTCGATGCTGCGGGGCCTAGTTTTGTTCATGATACACCTGAGGAGGCACCGAATGCCGATGCTGCACAGTTCATGGAGTTGCTGGAGAATGCAAGGACTCCATTGCATCCTGGTTGTGAGGATCATTCACCGTTGGAGGTGGTTACAAGACTATTGAGCATTAAGTCAGATTTTAACATGTCGCAAGAATGCTACAACCGAGTGTTGGAGTTGATTATAGAGATCCTGCCGGCGGGTGCTAAGTTGCCTAAAGACTTCTACCGGTCTAAGAGGATGGTGAGATCGCTCTGGATGGAATATGAGAAAATCGATTTCTGTCGCAATGGGTGCATGCTGTACTACAAAGACGACAAGGATGCAGATGTGTGCAGATTTTGTGGTGCTGATCGCTGTTTGCCATTAAAATTGTTTGATTGAAAACTTTAATAAACAGAACAGTGTTACAATGTAGGACTTAGATGTAGTCATAGGAGTACACTTTTGTTTAAGCTGGGTCCTTAGTGCCAATGGAGCGAGTGGTAATGCGTTGACTCCGTTGACGGGCTGACGACGGTTATCGGTTCTCTGAAGGTGTGGATTGCTCTGGGTGCTGGAGCTTGCTGAGAGGAGGAAGACGTTGAGTGTCTGTATCTGCCTCTCTGATGATTCCTTATATGTTTGTTGTAGATTCTGTGTGTGTGTGTGAAGGAGACGATCCTTCTATTTATAGATTTACAGGCTGGCTGCTTATGCGTGCATGTGGGATGCGCCGGTGTGGGGACGCCACGTGGAGGTTGCTGATGGAGGCGCGTAGATGATGCGCCCTGATTGGGGGGAGAACTCTTCATACTGCTATTGTGAGCCAGCACGTAGCAGAGGAGAAGATCTTTCTGTTGCTGAAATTTTGGACGAGTTGAGTCAAAGGACACGTGTCATCGACCCATGGCTCAAAGATCTCGGATTTGGTGGGGAGAAGTAATCTGGTGAGCTGCGCCTTGATTGGGCACAGGAGGAGGTTGTGGCTCATAACCTTTAGGGGTTACAAACTGTTTAGAGCGCATGGCTTTTGAGGCGCATGCAGGCGACTTTTCTTCTGTCTTTCGGGATCAGAGATCAGTCTGGGCGCTGGCTTTTGAGGCGCATGCAAAACTTCAACTGGAGACTCTTCTTCTGTCTTTAGGGAACAGTGAAGGGTCTGAGGCGCATGCTGGTTTAGACGCATGGCCGTAGAGGCGCATGGCGATTTGGACGCATGGCCGTAGAGGCGCATGCGGATGGCCACGTGGCAGTAGCCGTCAGAATAGAGTCATGATGATGCTGACGTTGCCGACGCTTCGTTCTCTTAAAAAGCTGTCAACTGTTCAGACTTTGGGAAGCGTGCTGCCAACTCTGGTGTCAGTTCAGCATTTAATGTTGGTGACGTTCGATGGACAGCTGAGTGGGCGCGTCGGTTGGCGTTCCACTCGGTATGGAGATGTGTGGGGGCGCACCCTCTATAATGCGCCGAGTACTGTAGGGCGCGTCTGTGTGATGCGCCTAATGCCGAAGGGCGCGTCCGTGTGATGCGCTGTCTGGCTGGCGCATCGGACATGTCTTTTAATGATGCGGCTGTCTCGCTCTTCGAGTGCTATAAATAGCCGTTTGGCTGAATTCGAGGCGTCCGGTTCATCCATTTAATGTAAATTCATTGCACGGAATTCGGAGGGCCATCCACTTGGCGCGTGGGTTTGATCTGCCCGGCCTATAAATAGTGGCATGGAGAGAAGATTTGCTTCTCATTCCCTCACGTACTTCCAATATGAACTTGAACATACGGGTGCATTCTGCTGACGAAGTGCTCCCGAGGGTGAAGATGAGACGCTGTGTTGTCTTTGATGCACTTGAAGGTGACTGTTACATCCAAAAGACGGAGTCGAGGGCTTCTGAGGCAGGCGGAAGGTGCCTGTTGCATCCAAAGATAGGGATGCTCGAGCCTCGTCTCCGTTATTCCGGAAGAGCCGTAGATCGGAATGGCGGTGCAAGGCTCTCTCTTCCTGCAAAGTGGGGTTTCCCCACTTTGATCGTGTCGAAAGCTGCTCCTTTAGCCGTGGTTTCGATCACGGTCTTCCTTCGGCTTTGGAGGCTCTTTCGAAGCCTCCCCTGGCCACAGCATTTGCGGTGCTCTTCTCTTCCTTGGTTCCAGCCAGAGGGTTAAATGCTTGTGTCGAAGCATTTATCGGGCGAGCCTGGTTGGAAGAGCGGCACATAACTGGGCTCTGCTCGGCCAGGTGAGCCTGGCTGGAAGAATTTGGCTGAAGGGATGCACATAACTGAGGCTGCTGAAGAGATGATGGGATGCGCCTGGATGGAGGCGCATGATATCTGCTGCGCCTACTGGTGGCGCATAGTGATGCTGCGCCTATCTGGAGACGCATGGTGGCCGCTGCGCTTATCTGAAGGCGCATGATGGCCGCTGGCTGTAGACTTAGGCTCTTTCTTTGTAGAAATTCTCCTTTGTACAACCTTTTCTAGACATGTAATAGACTTTATATATAAATAAAAAGTCCTTCTTCAAATGTCTATAGCTTATTGACTTTGCTGTGAAGTTCTTCGTCTGAGTTCTGGCGCATGTAGTGTCTGGCGCATGGGCTTTCTGGTTGTGAAATTCCATGCTTCTACAAGACCCCCTTCAAAGTTTTCAAAACTTTTGAATAAGTTTTGGAATACTTTGAATAAGAAGCATGGAGGTCAGGGCGCATGATTTCTGGGCGCATGCTTGTTCGGGCGCATGCTCTTCTCAGTTAATGATGATGGTGCCTCGGTAACCGAAAAGATTAATGATGATCTTTTGGTTTTATTTGCTGCTATCCTTGCACAGAACCCGAGGCGACGGCTGAGATCACACGTCATCTGTTCACGCGTGCGACCATGCCCTATAAATAGGTAAAGGTTGGAGAGAGAGAGAGTTCATCTGCTCTGTGCCTTTGCTTTCTTTAGAGTTTTTCTTTAAAACCCTAACTTTTCTTCTCTGAGAGAATGGCTCCCAAGACTCCTCGCGGTGGTGCCGGCAAGGGGAAGGAGAAAGCGAAGGAGTTCGTTGATGAGGATGCACCTATCACCCCTGCAACTCCTGCCGACGTTCGTCCTGAGGTGACGGGTAGGTTTCATCTCCTTCACATAAGCTTTTGGGCCAGACTGTGCCCTAACTCAGATTTGCTGACGCGTATGGACTTTTGTCCTGATGATATGCTGAGGTTCTACCCCGTCGACGTGTATAGGTTTACACCTTTATCATGCACCGAGGTTTAATGGCTGACGCGCATGGGTTTCGTACCCTGATGATGCGCCAAAGCCTTCGCTGACGCGCATGAGCTCACGCTCTGATGATGCGCCAAAGCTCCAATGCTGATGCGCATGGGCTTACGCCCTGATAATGCGCCGAAGCTCTGATGCTGACGCGCATGGAATGCGCCAGTCTATTTGACACATCATTTTTTTTACCTGACTTCCACCTTTGTTGTGCCAGTGTCGATGACGATCCCTCTGTTGAATGAGGTCCTCCTGGACGCTTCTCTTTGTCAAATGGGAGTTGATTTTGATGAGGCGGTGATCAATCCTGCGAAGGATGCTATCTTACAGGACCAACCTCGTGAGAGAATGCTACAAATCCAGACCCAGTTGCCTCTTTTCCTCCAGAGTATGATAGAGAGTAGTAGACTGAAGTCTGCTGAATCCGAAGGTGTAACTTTCTTAAAACCTGCCTTTCTGTTTGGCGACCGACTAGTCTCTTCCGAAGCGAAGATACTGAGGGTCAAAGAAGACTGGTTCTTTTCTGCCAAAGGTATGGTTCTGTACATGCGGCAGGTTGACCGCCAGTTGCCGCTGACGGCTTTTTATCGTCTTGCTTCGAAGAGAAGGATGGGTTGGGAACTTACTCCCTCTCAAGGAGGGGCCTTTGGGAGGTACCCTCTCAATTGACGCCTCCTCGAACCAGCGAGATACCTTTGACTGCTTCACGAGCCGGTTCTTCCTTTCAGTTACCGAGCCTTGCGTCCTAGGGAGCATCTACAGTGAGGTCCCAAACGACACGTTTCCCTTCAGTGCCCCGATCTTTGCAAATCGGATGCTGACATCAAAGGTGATGTATCCGACAGGTAGCTTCAGAGTCGAAGGCTGGTGTCACTACATCCCGAAGTGGGACGAGTTGACCACTTGGGTGCTTTCAAGGTTCGAGGTTGAGCTTAAAGAGATCGGGCTGACAGCCGCCATTCGGGCCACGCAGGCAGGCGTGGACCTCAATAAGCCTATGTTCCTTGCGCTCTTGGAGCTTTTCAATGCCCAGACTGGCAGCTTCTTTACTCCGGTGGGGGAGTTGGGATTGGCCCTTCATGAGATGTACGAAGTGTCCAAGCTTCCTTGGGGCTCGGAACCGTACGAGGAATATTTTCCATCAAATGAAGAGATCCAAGTTCTGGAGGATAAGGATCCGGAGATGATGGCTGTTTTCAAAGAGGTGACAAGCCATCATTATCTGATGCACCGGAGGGACAAGGGCAAGACCCAGCCTCATGTGACTGCTTGGAGGGACTACGTCTTCAGGCAGGATTTGACGATCCTTCGAGGATTCGGTTTGCGACTCCGCAGGGATTGAAGCCGCGGAAGTGAGTTCTGAAATAAGCCGGCTGGACGAAAGGACCCCACACTCTAATGAGGGCGGCAAGGCTACGTACAGCTGTTTCTGGCACTGCGGGCACCGGATGTCATCCAAGGCAGTGTTGACGTCCTACTTGATGATATGGCTCCGGGATTGCGTATTTGCAGGTGGATCCGGTGCCGTCGAGAGGGTACATCGGAATCTCATTTTGCCTGCGGTGAAGTTGGCCTGTGGACGACCTTTGGCTCTCCTCCCCGCGATGGTGTGCAACCTGTTGCGCGGTTTGAGGTCCTTTGCCGATGATGTGATCCACGAGAGAGGTAATAATGATAACTTTCCCCGGGCCGAGCTGCCTTTCCATTATCTTATGGGGTGGCTGATCTTGCATCATCCGAACGTGATGAGTCCCGGTCCGGAGGAGGACCATGTCGAAGGAGATGCCTTCATTCGCCGCTTCTATAAGAGGAAGTGGTCTTACACTGGCGTCCCGTTTGCAGGAGAGTCTTGTCCTACCTTCAGGGGTGGGAGATTGTCAAGGTTGGCCCGATCTTCAAAGATTTCGAGGCCGACCAAGATTTAGTTGACTCTGGCGAAGATGCGGTCACTCTGCCGAAATGGAGTTTTCGTTGGTTGCAGAGTATCCGGCCTTCTCACCTGGTCTACCGCAACCAGAATAGGTGTTATCTGGAGCCTTATCTGCCAAGCCGATTTGCTCGTCAGTTTGGCTATACCCAGTTAATGTTGCGGAATCCCAGTAGTAGTTTAGGCTTCATCGGGAGTTTGCTGGATGGAGCCCGGGGCTGGCAATATTATAACGCTGGATGCACTAGCGTTAAGTTCACCACGCCAGTTCGCAATCCTCGGCCGCCGATCCTATATCCGGCCGCCAAGCTGTATTGCACTATGACTGCTATGTCTCCTGGTTATGACAGGGAGACTAGTTTTCATTATTGGAACCCAGCTGGAGGCGACAGCGAATATGTTGATGGCAGCCCGATCATATCGTCCACCAGAGTTGGCGGGGTATCGGGCTGCTGCTGCAGTACCAGTGGGAGACCCGTCTGTCGGGAAAAGGCGTGCTGACACAGAAGCTGGTTCTTCTGTACCGAAAAGGTCGAGAAAGGCGCCGACCCCGAAGGTTACGGAAGTGCCACTTATAATGCCAGCAGGATCAATCCCTGCTGAGGTAAGGAATATTTCGTAATTCCAATTCTTTTCGTCATTGTGGCGACTTATGCTCTTCTTCTTGTAGGGATTGAAGAAGAAGTCCCGTGTTTCAAAATCGGGCGCTAGTAAACCGAAGGAGGTGGCAGGCTCTTCTGATGAGCGCATTCCACCGATGCTAATGTCTCCCGTGGAGGAAGGTCCCGAAGATGTTCCTGCGGAGGTTTTAATATCTCCTGACTTCGAGGTCGCAACAACTTCTGGGAGAGCACCATCTGCCGTGGAGGCCTTGGATGCTGAGGGTCCTGCGGACTCGAGGCATCCTGATGATGAAGTGGACTGGAGTTCGTCGCCTTCCGATGACGTTCCTCCGGTCTTGCAAGAATCTGCTGCGGGGACAGCAGATATGGTTGAGACAGAGGAGAGGGTTGAATCCCCTCTTTATCATGATGAGGGGAGGTCGGCTGCATCATTGCCGAGTCCTACCCCGGCTTCAACCGTGGAAGTTGAGGCGGCTACCACTCAGGAGGTAGCGACAGATTCTGTCCCTGTTGAGGGACTCGATGATGAGACCCGTCTGCCAGTCAAGACCGCTGCGACGGGTCAAGAGACAAGTGATAATCTCCCTATTCTGCCAAGGGAGGTACCAACTGTTGATAGGACGTTGGGGGTAGAAGAGGTGGCTGTTGACGTCGGAGGTTCCTCCGGGCTTGAGAAGGGTAAGGGTGTAGAACCCTCTGTAGCTCCTTCTACTTGGGGGACCATCTCGACGCCTGTGCCGGCTCCTTCTGTTGCTTCGGCTCCTCGGGCTAGAAGTCCAGCCCCTGTTGATGAAGAGCCCATTGATGCCGAGGTTCAAGCCTTGCTGATTGAGGTTGGCGGATCTTCTTCCGGTCCGCAAACTGTAGTAGCTCCTCCAACTCCCGCGATGACGTCGCAGGTCCTGGCGGATGCAGACGAGTATGTAAAATTCCTCGTCGAGGGGGTATACAAAATGCTTGCAGAAGGGTGTATCTGCTGTGATGGATGCCAACAGAAGTTTTGCGACAGCAAAAGCTTTGGCAATGCCCTGCATCGAGCTGATTCGTATTCACCAAGGCCACGACCACATGGCCGAAATTCTGGAGGCTTCAGTGATTGAGCTGGATGAGCGGCTCGCGGAACTTCAATGCATCCAGCGAAACGACCTCTCTGTCCTGATAGATGCGGAGAAGGAGAAGCTGATTGCCGAGATCGAGTCTTCATACCAGGCCACCGTGGGCGTTTGGGAGCGCGAGGTGGCTGAGACTGAGGCTGCGGTAGAGCAGTTGTCTCAGTCCATGAAGATGACGGTGGAAACTCGAGCTGCATTGGAAGCTAATATCGCGGATATCGACACCCAGATGCGCCGCCTTGAAGACCAACGGGCCCGACTCCAGTTAGAGGTCGAGCGTGTCCGGGCTGAACATGCAGCATTCAAGAAGGATGAAGCGACTTTCACTCAGCGGACTCTTGCCTTGGCGCAGCAACGACAACAGCTTGATGAGAAGCATGCAAGTGATACTTCCGCTGGGGCCGTTGAATTGATGCGCCAAGAAGCAGAGCGACGAGTCCTGGCGACGGTGGAGGCCCGCGCAGTCGACTTAAAGCTTCGAGTCAGGGAGCTCTCAGCCCATCCTGGGGAGATTCAGGGACCATAGCTTTTCCCTTTTTCTTTTGTGTTCTTTTGCAACCCTTACTGGGGGATGATGTAGCTTCTTGTACTCCTTTTTTCAGAAGAATAAAGAAGTCTACAACCTTTTTCTGTGATGTGTTCATCTTTTGTTGTCATGAACTTGATGATTTGTGTGGACCTATTATCTTTTGCGCACCTTGGTTTTTAGGTACAGATAATAAGTTTGAAGGAACCATTATGTTTGCTCAGAGGTAATGTGGACATGGCAATCATTGGGTTCGAAATGATAGAATCTCCCTACTCAGAGGTATTATGGACGTGGTAGGAATGATCTTGGGGGATACGCTGAACAACTCAGAGGTTATATGGACGTGGAAGTTCTGCGATCAATGTACAATAACGCAGGGGTTGTTTGTACAAGATGTTTACTCAGAGGTAATGTGGACGTGGTAAACATGAAGGGTAGCGTAGGCTTACGAAGTGTAAGATTCTGCTTTGTAGGGTGTAGAGAGACAACTCAGAGGTAATATGGACGTGGTTATCTTTCTACTGGAAGATGCCACGGAACAGCTGGGTTCCGGAGGCGTATGAGTTTGTGGAAAGAGGTTGTTTGGGGAAGTACATGTCTGGAGGATGTCAAGAATAGTACTTCTTTAGGAACTTGCCGTTGATGGGCATCATGAACAAGTCCCCATTGGGTTTGGCGAGGCGGTAAGCACCGTTTGAGTATACCGTCTCTATGATGAAAGGTCCTTCCCACTTGGGCTCGAACTTTCCTGGTGTCTTGTGGGTCAACACCATTGGTCTTCTGACTGCTAAAACCAGGTCGCCAACTTGGAAAGTCCTCTTGTTTGACCTTCTTGTTGAAAGCCTGTGATATACGGGCTTGGTAGAGCTCGATGCGTTGTTGAGCTAGGAGACGCTTTTCGTCAAGTGCCTCCAGTTCCCGCAGACGACGACGTTGATTGTCCTCTTCTGTGAGTTCGTTTGTGATTGCTACGCGGAGCGAAGGTATCTGTATCTCGAGAGGCAGTACTGCTTCGCTCCCGTAGACCAGGGAGAATGGAGTGTTGCCTGTTGGGGTCCGTACCGTTGTGCGGTAGGCCCAAAGGCATTCGCCAAGCTTTTCGTCCCAGTCGCGTTTGTTGGATGACACGACCTTTTTGAGCAGCCTAACGATAGTTTTGTTGAATGCCTCAGCCAATCCGTTTGCTGCCGGATTGTAGGCGGTTGAGGCCACGTTCTGAATGCGATTCTTGTCACAGAACCTGCTGAAAATGTGGCTGATAAACTGAGGACCATTGTCATGGATGATCCGCCGGGGTACTCCGAAACGGTAAATGACATGGTGTTTGATAAAGCTGACCACCCTGGAGCTTTTTACTTCTGCTAGTGGAACTGCTTCCGCCCATTTGGAGAAGTAGTCGGTGATGGCCAGGATGAAACGGTGTCCTCTCGATGAAGGAGGGGTGATTGGCCCTACAATGTCCATGCCCCAGGCTTCGAAGGGCCAGGAGGCGACTGTAGGATGTAGCGGCTCCGATGGTGTATGTATGAAGTCTGCATGAAGTTGGCACGCGTGGCACTTCTTAGCATATTCGACAGCGTCGGCAAGCCATGGTTGGCCAGTAGTAGCCCATACGTCGCAGTCGATCTTGCAACTTAGGACCGGGTTGATGAGCTCCACAAGTTCCGTCATGAGCTTCTTGAAGAGCTTCGGCTGCTTCTTCGTTGGACAGGCATCGAAGGAGGAGCCCATCGAAGGAGCGTCGGTACAGCGTTTTGGTAGCTGTATCGTAGTAGAATCGAAGAGAGCGTCTCCTGACTGAGACGGCTTCCTTCGGGTCCTCTGGAAGGATTCCGTAGACAGCGAAGTCGATGAACGGGAACCTCCAGTCTCGGACATTAACCCCAGTGTTCGTCGGCATGGCGTGGGCCACTTGCAAGCATAGGTTGTTTCTGGGACAAATCAGATCTCGGCCAGTTCACCGTGACATAGTGTTGAGTCCCAAGGGCGCTGCTAATGAGGCTGCGAGGCCTGCCAGAGCATCGGCCTCCAAGTTTTGTAAACGGGGGACATGTTCGATGAAGAACCCGGTGAAGGTTGAAATGATGTTCAACGCGACTTCATGATAAGGGATTAAATCTTCATGGCGAACCTCGTATTGTCCCCGAACCTGGTTTACGACGAGTTTTGAGTCGCCGTAGGCTTCCAGATGGTCGACCCCCAGCTGTTGTGCGAGCTGGAGTCCCATGACGAGTGCGTTGTACTCGGCAACGTTGTTGGAGCACGGCTTCGAAAGAGAGTACGCACGCTGGATGACCAGCTGATCGGGGGAGACTAAGACTACCCCCACTCCTGCGATGATTTGGCCTTTGGGGCCTGTTCTCGAAGCGCCGTCGAAGAACATCCGCCAAACGGAGCTTCCTTCGGTGACGTTGGATTCTTGGACCTCATCCGGGATATCTTCATAGAGTTTTGAGGATTCTGGGATGGGGTGTGCAGCTAAAAGTCAGCCAGAGCTTGACCCTTGAACAGCCTTTTGCGGAACAAACACCATGTTGTACGGTGTTAGCAAGATCGCCCATGTAGCCAGCCGGGAGTTCAATGATCCTGGCTTCGTCATGAGGACTCTGAGCGGATTGACTCGAGAAATGACATGAATTGTCTGACCCGAGACATAATGACGAGTCTTCTGGATGGCAAACACCAAAGCCAAGCACTCCTTTTCGACGGGATTGTACCGGTGTTCGGCCCCGATGAGTGTTCGACTGAGGTAGTAGATTGCTTGCTCGAAGCCTGTATCGCTGTTTTGAGCCAGCAGAGCGCCAAGAGAATGATCCATGGCACGGACGTAGAGGAGAAATGGTTTGCCGGCGACTGGCGCTACCAGGACTGGTGGGCTTGTTAAGTAAGCCTTGATGTCGTCGAAAGCCTTTTGGCACTCCTCTGTCCAGACGTAAGAGACTCCCTTCTTCATGAGCTGAGTAAAGGGTTGACATCTACCGGAGAGGTTTGCTATGAACCTCCGGATATATGCCAGACGTCCCTGTAGGCCCCGAAGTTCTCGAAGGTTCTTCGGAGGGTCCATGTTGAGGATGGCTTTGGTCTTCTCAGGATCAACATGAATGCCTTTCGCTGTGATGACAAAGCCCAAGAATTTGCCGCTAGAAACCCCCAGAAGGATTTAGCGGGGTTCATTTTGAGTTGATGTGCCCGCATGAGATCGAAGACCGTCTTCAGGTCCTGTAGGTGATCTCCTTTGAGGCGGCTCTTGACTGCGATGTCGTCAACATAGCATTCGACTGTCTTGCGAAGATGTTGACGGAAGATGGTGCTCATAGCTCGCTGGTATGTCGCACCGGCGTTCTTCAAGCCGAAGGGCATTACTGTGTAGCAGAAAACACCCTTTGGAGTCCTGAATGACGTGTGTTTTGCGTCATCGGGGAACATCTTGATTTGATTGTAGCCTGAATACCCGTCCATGAAGGACATGCGCTCAAAGCCACATGTGTTGTCGATCATCACATCAGTGATTGGAAGCGGGAATTCATCCTTCGGGCAAGCAGAGTTGAGATCCCTGAAGTCGATACAGACTCGTATCTTCCCGTTCTTCTTGGTGACAGGAACGACGTTGGCTACCCAATCCGGGTGTTGTTCCTCACGGATGAAGCCGCTGGTCAAGAGTTTGTCTATCTCCTGATCGATAGCATTCATGATGTCTGGACGGAAGCGTCGCTGTTGTTGTTTGATAGGTTTGGCATCAGGTAAGATGTTCAACCTATGTATTGCGATCTGTGGATCGAGTCCCGGCATGTCTTCATAGCTCCAGGCGAAGACGTCGATATACTCTTTAGCCAGTTGGATTAAAGATTCTCGATCTTCTCCTTCTAGGCTTTTACTGATGAAGATGGGTTTGGAAGAAGACCCATCCCCGAGGTCGATCTGCTCGACTTCGTCTTCGGTGGGAGGTTCGCGTAAGCTCAAAACGAGATTCCTATTGTTCTCCTAGGCGTTGGGCCCAGGGTTCTTCTTCGAAGGGTTCCGGCGCTTGGTCTTCGCCTTCATCTTTTTGAGGTTGTGCTGACGTCATGTTAGCTGACAGCACTTTCCTGAAGACTGATCCGATACTGGTATCGGAATCCCAAGTCGATGCTTCGGACGAGTGGGAATGTTCTATGTCTTCTGCATCTGAACTCTCTGGGGTTGATGGCGGCGTGACATAGCCTAACCCTCGTCCAGTCCGATTATAATAGTCCTGTGGCTTTCCATTGGGCATTCGAAAGCCGGACAGGGAGATGCCGACCCTTGCCGTAGTTTAAGCCTTTGTTGCTTTTCAGGTCGTAGCCCATCTTTTGGATGATGTGCTTTGTCGTATCCGTGTACCGATAGACTTGTACTCTGCCGGTATCAGGTTTCGGGCTCGATTGACGGGAGGTCCGATGACGCTCGACTTTGCCCGAGATGATGGTGCCTTCGTCTCGGCTCCGTGGAGGGACTATGAAGACTCCTTGAGACGGGACTACTCGATTATGGTAGGACTGGTCGTTATTTGTGTTTGCAACGACCGTAGAGCGTTGTCTAATGTATACATGGCATTCCAGTGTGGAAGACAAGAATAATTAAAAGACACTCTATTATTGATAAAATACGAGATCTTATCCCGTGGGATTACATTGTCAAAGGAGGGTGCCTCTACGTCAGCCGAGATATAATCACCAAGCTCCTCGTCTGTAAGAACTGGGGGCAGACTAGGAGAGTCCACCACAGCTTTGGGGTCTGAGAGGGTTATATGAGCCTTCTCTGACACCTTGGATGACTGCGGCGGCTTGCCCTTGAGACGCACCTTGAGAGGCGCCTCGGCTGCGCCTCCGGTGAGTGGTGCCTTCCCTTGTAATTTTGCCACCAGGGGAGCCGATGTTTGAGGTGGCTTTCCCTTGAGGCGTATCTTCAGGGGTGCTTCGCGAGCCGGCGCTTTCCCTGATAGCTTGATGCTCATTGGAGGCGCCTTCTGGGGTGGTTTCCCCTTCAGTCGGATTTTCAAGGGGGCGTCGGGAGTCGTCTCAGGCTCCATGTCCGGCTCTGTTGCCGTCTCTGCCTCATCATCAGCGTCGTTGGCTTCCTCCTCGTCAATGGGCTTGTACAAGTCGGAATCGGTGAAGTAGGCTTCAATCCCTTTGAAAGGATCGATGTCTGCAAACTCCGTCCGGATGACGCCATTGGTGGATACATACTTCATGCACTGGTGGAGCGTGGAGGGCACCACCATGTACTCATGCAGCCATGGTCGACCGAGCAGGATGTTGTAGTTGACCTCGGCATCTACCACATAACAAGTCACCTCAGTTTTGAGGCTGCCAATGTGACACTTCAGTCGGATCTTGCCCAATGGCTCGCTCTTGCTAGCATTGAAGCCACTGATGGTTGTATTGGAGGGCGCCAGCCGGTACATCGGGATCCCCAGCTTAGATAGCAGCGCCTTCGGGAATGATGCTTAGGGAAGACCCAGGATCGATCTGAATCCGGCTCACCTTGACCGAGCCAATGTACCCTGTATAATACAGCGGTCGGTTATGTCGGTGATGCTTGAGCAGCATGTCTTGTTGGGTAAAGTTATGTTTGGGATAACTTCATCCGCACAATGACAGTGCGCACAAGTAGTTGGGAGGTCTTCAGGCTGCTTGACCTGACTGAGAAAGGATTCAGCAGTCCTTCAGAGCTTCGCAGAGAGCTTCTCGGGAGTCTTTAGAAAGACGCAGGAGCTCGAACAAAGACAGGCGTACAGGTGTACTGGCTAATTGTGCCAGAATGTCGAAGTTGTGAGGCTTGGACAGCCCCGAAGCATTCTCCTTCGTAGAGGTCTGTCAAAACGGGCCTCCACCTGCTTCTGCTTATTGGCTGCTGAGGGCTTAGATGGACCCTCCTCAGGGATGGTGCTAGGAAGGCACCACCTCGGCGGCGGCTTCGCCGGACTGGGAGTTCTGTTGTGCACGTGTTTGCACTGGAAGTGCCTCTTCTGTTGAAGAAGAGACTGTACGGCAAGACTTGATCTTCCTGCCTTTTGATTTGGAGGTAGGGCGTACCTCCGATTGAGTCACCTCGGAGACGAGGTCGGGGTGAACCCAGAGGACCTCTCCTCGAGATGTGGTGAGCGGGGTGAGTCCACTCACATTGTCACGGGTAGGTGGTAAGTTTACCACCTCCATTGTCGCCTTAGGGATGGGGACGACGCCATCTTGTGTGGTAGTTGGCGGCAAGGTGCCGAACTGAAGCGAAACCACATTGGCCGACACCGTCTTCTCTTCATAGTCGACGGAAGATTACATCCGCATTGATCATGCGCTGGATGTAATTCTTGAGGACGTAGCAGTCCTTGGTCGGGTGTCCGACAAACCGATGGTAGTGATAGTACCTTGGGTTGTCCACTTTCCCAACTTCATCGGGCCAGCTTTGGGTCCGGTAGCTTGATCTTGTCACCCTGCTTCAGTATCTCAAAAAGTTGCAGGGTGTCGTCATCATTGAATGAATAAACCTCCTTGGGTCTCGGTGCCAGTGGAGGCTTCTGAGTAGGCAGCATATGCGCCTTTTGAGGCATTAACAGTCAATGCCTGTTTCCCCTTTGCTTCTCGTCCGGAGCTGTTAGCTGCGGACTTTTTCCCCTTATCGTCAAAGGCGGGGAAGCTGACACCCAGAAGACGTGCATTGGCCGCCTTCTTTTCTGCAGCTTCAGCTTCGATGATCAGGGAGCTCCAGTCAGGAGGGGGAGTAGAGTTGAGCCAGAGCTTTACTGCAGGCAACATGTTCATGCTGCAAGCGGAGAGGAGCGCATGTTCTGGCATGCCTGGAGGTAGCCTGAAGCAAGCCTGTCGGAAGCGTTCGATGAACGCCCGAACCGTTTCCTTCTCCTTCTGACGTATCTCTATGAGAGACGCCATCGTCATGTCCTTCCCGCCGTCGTAGAAGCGGTCGAGGAAGAGGACGCGTCAGGTCGTCGAAGGACGATATGGAATTGTCGGGAGGCTGCAGTACCAGTCATACGCCACTCCTTTCAGGGCCCCGACAAAGATACTGGTGAGGAGCGCGTCCTCCTTCGGAAGATGCCCTGTCTGTGACTGGAAGTACGTCAGGTACCGTCGCGGAGAGTCCTTCCCGTCGTATGGGGTGAGTGTTTGTGGTTTATACTTCGGGGGATAAACCACCTTGTTCCACTCGAGGGGATAAGGCTGGGGAATACCCATTTTCTGGCGTTCCTCTTGCCTGTTCTTGGACTCGAAGCGCTCCCGCAGGTCTTTGATCATTTCGACCACATCCTCCGTAGAGCTAGGAGTCGGAGAAGGAGGGTACCATCTGGATTGGAGCGTTTGAGGGCTCCGAGGTCCGAGGTGCTTCTGTATCTGAGGGCGCCCGTTGGAGGGGCACACTCGACTCCCCATTAGCTCCTGGGTCAGGACCAGTTGAAGGTGTCCTGATCAAGGCTGACCGCATCTCAAACACTGATTGGGTCAGTGCTTGCATAGAGGCAGAGAGGGTTTTGAGTCCTCCCTCCAATGAGTCTATGCGCTAGACTATGTCCTGTGACGGCGCATCAGACTCGACATCATCCCCAACCATGTATACTGTCCTGACACGGCCAGGAGTAGATGGATTGGTTGAGGCTTCGCTTTCGGCCTCACTCTCATGCGGAGGAGTCACTTCTCCTGGTGTTGGGCCACCCCCAGCCACATTCTGGAGTTCATCTCCAATAGGCGCATCTGCAAGGGTCTGCTTGCCCTCAGCTCCGTCTTGAAGGACCTCTTCATTTCCAGAACTACCCCCGACAGTGTCCTGGAGGACATCCTCATTTTGAGGGGCTTCAGGGAGAGTAATCTCGCCTTGATGATGAAGATCCGCCGCAGCTGTGCTTTGGACATCTTCGTCTTCGGAAGGAGGCTCAACAAGGGTCTGGCTACCCCTAGCTTCCTCCAAGGACTTCTTCCTCGACCGAGTGCCTTTAAACACTCCAGAGGTCGAGACAGCTGCCTTGGTTTTCCTCGGCTGGCTTTTGGATGAAGACGAGGAATTGGCAGTCGTCTTCCGGATTGATGAGGAGTTGGAGACCACGTTGCATGAAGCAACCTTTGGCTCCTCTTCAGGTGACACCTTCGTCCCAAGGCGACGTCGGAGAGGTGTCGATGATTGCAGTCGTTGGAAGACCGACTGTCTTGGTGGAGCTGCCGCCTTGCAACAGCAGTTGATGGTGACCACCGCACAAGTATGCCCCGTAAGAGGTGCATCGTGCTTGTTGGTCGACTCTCCTGACCGGCGCTTGTGAGTGATCACGTTGCGCAGGTCGTTGGAGGAGAGTGGTGCCTTCACACCCCCTTCAGACGTATGGCAAGGCCAAACTGCCGGGGTGGTCAGGTGAGTGCTTGCGCCCCCTGATCTAATACCAAGCAGGCATCACGATCAGTAGTGGGGGAACCACAACATTTGAAGTGACTTGAAACGAACCTCAAATGCACAACCAGAGGAGGCGCGGGAGTTCAAGACCACTGAGTTTGCCTTACTCGACTTGGTTGTGCACGCAGTAGATACAGCCCAAGCGAGATGAGGACTTTGAAGGTCGACTTAGTTGTTGGTACAGAAGCACCTGAGTCAACCTTGTACAGCTTGCCATCGGCAGTGCACGTGATTGTAAGCGCGTGCCTCTGGCTTGCTGCTGGTATAGCACTTTTATGGCGCATGGCCCGTGCCGCCTTGGATTTCTTTGTACTAGCCCGCTGGGGCGCATAGTACTCAGCATCCAACTTGTCCTCGCCATTACAGCGAGTGAGTCTGTCAAAGATAGAGGCTTTTTGTGACGCATCAAAGGTGATGCGCGGGGCATTGGCTGCGCCCCTGCTCCATCGACGTATCTTCCTCGCCTGAGAGGGAGATAGCTGGGGAACGTGGTCGGCCGCACGCTTCCCCAAGAGATGCCCTGCATCGGCGGCCGCACCTTGGTTGCTGAGAACGTCAGCAGGAAGGGAAGGCTGGATTGCTGCATCCCCTTCAGTGGTGGCGCCCGAGGCGTCGACCTTGCGCACCCAGGCCGTACGGATCTTCTTCGGCTTTGGCAGCCGCTTCGAAGGACTGCACTTCCTTCAGAAATGAACTCCTCGTACGCCTGTTGATTGAGGCGCACGACCAGCGTCTTGTGGGAGGAGCCCACCTTCACGTCGTCGGCCTGTGACACGACTTTCTCGGAAGAGGAGAAAGAAGTCCCCAGCAGAGTCGCCAGCTTGTTTGCCATTAAAATTGTTTGATTGAAAACTTTAATACAAACAGAACAGTGTTACAATGTAGGACTTAGATGTAGTCCTAGGAGTACACTTTTGTTTAAGCTGGGTCCTTAGTGCCAATGGAGCGAGTGGTAATGCGTTGACTCTGTTGACGGGCTGACGACGGTTATCGGTTCTCTGAAGGTGTAGATTGCTCTGGGTGCTGGAGCTTGCTGAGAGGAGGAAGACATTGAGTGTCTGTATCTGCCTCTCTGATGATTCCTTTGTATGTTCGTTGTGGATTCTGTGTGTGTGTGAAGGAGACGATCCTTCTATTTATAGATTTGCAGGCTGGCTGCTCATGCGCGCATGTAGGGATGCGCCGGTGTGGGGACGCCACGTGGAGGTTGCTGATGGAGGCGCGTAGATGATGCGCCCTGATTGAGGGGGAGAACTCTTCATACTGCTGTTGTGAGCCGGCACGTAGCAGAGGAGAAGATCTTTCTGTTGCTGAAATCTTGGACGAGTTGAGTCAAAGGACACGTGTCATCGACCCATGGCTCGAAGATCTCGGATTTGGTGGGGGGAAGTAATCTGGTGAGCTGCGCCTTGATTGGGCGCAGGAGGAGGTTGCGGCTCATAACCTTTAGGGGTTACAAACTGTTTAGAGCGCATGGCTTTTGAGGCGCATGCAGGCGACTTTTTTTCTGTCTTTCGGGATCAGAGATCAGTCTGGGGCGCATGGCTTTTGAGGCGCATGCAAACTTCAACTGGAGACTCTTCTTCTGTCTTTAGGGATCAGTGAAGGGTCTGAGGCGCATGGCTTTTGAGGCGCATGCTGGTTTGGACGCATGGCCGTAGAGGCGTATGGCGATTTGGACGCATGGTCGTAGAGGCGCATGCGGATGGCCACGTGGCAGTAGCCGTCGGAATAGAGTCATGATGATGCTGACGTTGCCGACGCTTCGTTCTCTGAAAAAGCTGTTCAACTGTTCAGACTTTGGGAAGCGTGCTGCCAACTCTGGTGTCAGTTCAGCATTTAATATTTGTGACGTTCGATGGACAGCTGAGTGGGCACATTGGTTGGTGTTCCACTCGGCATGGAGATGTGAGGGGAGGCGCATCCTCTGTGATGCGTCGGGTACTGTAGGGACGCGTCTGTGTGATGCGCCTGATGCTGGAGGGCGCGTCCGTGTGATGCGCTGTTTGGCTGGCGCATCCGACATGTCCTTTAATGACGCGACTGTCTCGCTCCTCGAGTGCTATAAATAGCCGTTTGGCTGAATTCTAGGCGTCCGGTTCATCCATTTAATGCAAATTCATTACACAGAATTCGGAGAGTCATCCACTTGGCGTATGGGTTTGATTTGCCCGGCCTATAAATAGTGGCATGGAGAGAAGGTTTGCTCCTCATTCCCTCACGTACTTCCAACATGAACTTGGATATGTGGGTGCATTCTGTTGACGAAGTGCTCCCGAGGGTGAAGATGAGACGTCGTGTTGTCTTCGATGCACTTGAAGGTGACTGTTACATCCAAAAGACAGAGTCGAGGGCTTCTGAGGCAGGCGGAAGGTGCCTGTTGCATCCAAAGATAGGGATGTTCGGGCCTCGTCTCCGTTGTTCCGGAAGAGCCGTAGATCGGAATGGTGGTGCTAGGCTCTCTCTTCCTTCATAGTGGGTGCCGCCCACTTTGATTGTGTTGAAAGCTCCTTGTGCCATGAATTTCGATCACGGTCTTCCTTGGTCTTTGGAGGCTCTTTCGAAGCCTCCCCTGGCCACAGCATTTGCGGTGCTCTTCTCTTCCTTGGTTCCAGCCAGAGGGTTAAATGCTTTGCTTAGCGAAGCACTTATCAGGTGAGCCTGGCTGGAAGAGCGGCACATAACTGGGCTCTGCTCGGCCAGGTGAGCCTGGTTGGAAGAGTTGCACATAACCGAGCTGCTGAAGAGATGGTAGGATGCGCCTGGCTGGAGGCGCATGACATCTGCTGCGCCTGGCTGACAGCGCATGGTGACTGCTGCGCCTATCGGAAGGCGCATGGTGTTGCTGCGCCTATCTGGAAGGCGCATGGTGGCTGTTGGCTGTAGATCTAGGATCCTTCCTTTGTAGAAATTCTTCTTTGTACAACCTTTTCTAGACATGTAATAGACTTTTATATATAAATAAAAAGTCCTTCTTCGAATGTCTATGGCTTATTTGATTAGCTGTCTGAGTTCTGGCGCATAAAATGCCTGGCGCATGGGCTTTCTGGTTGTGAAATTCCATGCTTCTACAATCGCTATAAGATAACTAGTACAGGAAGGTCTACCGGAGTAAGAAGACCGACCGATTCAATGCACTACTTGCCTTTAACGCCACGGTTGCAAAAATTATTTATGGTGAAAGAGACGCCCAAAAATATGAGTTGGCACATGCGAGAACAGATTGAAGGAGTGTTGGCCTGTGATTGTCACTCCGTATAACCTACCGCCTTGGATGTGCATGAAGACTCAGTACATGTTTCTAACCGTTATAATTTCTGGTCCGAACAGTCCCAAGAGGAACATTGACGTGTACTTACAGCCTTTGATAGATGAGTTGAATCAGTTATGGAAAGTAGGCGCTAACACGAACGATGTTTCCAGGAAGCAGAATTTTCAGATGAAGGTAACCCTTATGTGGACCATCAACGACTTTCCGGCCTATGGAATATTATCTGGATGGAGCACTCATGGCCGTCTCTCATGTTCGTATTGCATGGACCGTAGTAAGGCTTTCCGCTTGAAACACGGAGGAAAACCGTGCTTCTTTGATTGTCATCGGCAATTTCTGCCACAAGATCATCCGTTTAGAAGGAACAGGAATGCATTCCGTACCGACGTTGTAGAGAAGGGTGATCCACCGCCAAGGTGATGCGGAGCCACGATATGGGAGGAGGTTAAAGATTTTCCAAGTGCTATCGAAGATCCTACAACTGGGTACAAGTGCAATGGATTTGGTAGAGATCATAACTGGACAAAGAGGAGCATATTCTGGGATCTGCCATACTGGAGTACCAATCTGATCAGACATAATCTTGATGTCATGCATATTGAGAAGAATATGTTTGATAACATAATTAATACTGTGATGGACGTAAAGGGAAAAATGAAAGACAATCCCAAGGCCAGATTGGACTTAGAAGAAATATGCAAACACCCTGCGTTGCATTTGATACAGCAGAATGGAAAACAGTTCCTGCCGAAGTCAATTTTCTCGCTGGACAAGGAGGATAAAGTGAGACTTTGTCGGTGGATCCAGGGCCTAAAATTTCTAGACGGATATGTGTCAAATCTGAGAAGATGTGTCGATCCGAAGGAAAAAAATTGACGGATATGAAGAGCCACGACTGTCACGTATTCATGGAGAGGTTAATTCCGATTACATTTCGGGAATTCTTACCGCAGGCAGTTTGGGATCCATTGACGGAGCTTAGCATATTCGTCAGAGATCTTTGTTCTAAGAAATTGCTCGTTGATCGTCTAGAAAAGCAAGAGAAGGACATTGCGGTAACACTATGCAAGCTAGAGAGGGTGTTTCCTTCTGGATTCTTCGACTCTATGGAGCATTTGTCGATTCATCTATGAGGCACGTGTTGGTGGACCCGTCGAATATCGATGGATGTACCCGTTCGAGCGACATTTGAATCACCTAAAAGAAAGGTGAAAAATAAGGCACGGGTCGAGGGTTCTATTTGTGAAGCCTATGTTCTCGAGGAGATTACAAACTTTTGTTCGATGTATTTCAAGTCTCATGTTGCAACTAATAGAACGAGAGCTTCCAGAAACGACGACGGAGATCATGAAAGTAATGATACAATACTGAAGGTATTCAATGCTCCAGGAAAGCCATCGGATAAAATGAAGAAGAGATATCTGAACGATGATGAGCTAAGGGCTGCTCAGGTGTATGTATTACTCAACTGCGATGAGGAGGAAGTAGAGAAACTGGAGGGATAAGTAAATAATACGTCTACATTATTTTAATAGTGTTGAGAATAATACTATTACATTAATTGTACGATGTTGTTTTCAGCATATTTAATGATGATGTGAGGTCAGGTAGGCCACACATAATAGAAGAAGAACTAGAACAAGAAATGAGGCGTTATTTTCCATCATGGTTGAGTGCATATGTAAGACTTGAGAACTCTGTAATTACCTTTCTGTATATGCACTTGATTTAGAATGAGCTTAATTACTTCTTTCGTGGTATTTAGGCCGATCGTCCATACGCAAGACTTGAGAATGAGTCTATTAGAACGCTAGCCAAGGGACCAATTTATGTTGCAAAAATATGGCCAAGCTACTGTGTTAATGGGTTTAGGTTCAAGTCAACAACTTGCCCGATCAGAGATAACTTTGTGGATCTCGACTCCACCAAAAACAGCTGTTTGTGTATCAGATCTTCGAACTACAAACATGAACTACAAATATGTTGATGCGGGCAACGATTTCTATGGCATGCTACGGGAGATCGTGGAGCTGACATATAGTTATGGAATAGAGCCTGCTAAGATTGTGTTATTCAGGTGTGATTGGTTCGATCCGATTGAAGGTCAGGGTTGGAAAGTAGACAAGCACAGTCTTGTTGATATAAACTATCGGCGTCGATATCAAGCCTATGAACCATTTGTCCTATCAAGTCAGGCTCAGCTCGTGTACTTCACAAGTTATCCTAAACGGAGAACAACAAGGTCGGACTGGTGGGCAGTATGCAAGACCAAAGCTAGAAATACCTTTGAGGTTGACGATATAGCTTATCAACAGGATGAACTACCTCTTGTAACAAATATTATAGAAGTGGATACGACGAAAGTTCCTCATTACACATCTAATTGTGTAGAAGAAGTAGAATTATCTGAAGAGGAAGATGCAGATGAAAGTGAAGATGTAGAGGAGGAAGAAGAAGAAGAAGAAGAAGAAGATGAGCTAAACGAACTAGATGAATTTTTAGAAGAGGATTAAAATCCGTGATGTCTATCATATAAATATGTATTTTTGTAATAATAAATCTGTGACACTTTAGTGACACTTTTATCTGTGACCATGATTTTTCAAAAATCTGTGATGTCTATCATATAAATATCTATTTTTGTTTTATTGTCATATGTTATTATCAGGTATGACTAGACCAGGAGGACGACGCGGAGGATATTACATTAGGCAGTCTAGTCAGCCTCGGCCTAGGGATGGAGGGGGCAGTTCTGTACCTCATCCTCATCTCCGAGTACGCCAGTGTACCATTCTGTTCCCGGTCCATTACCGGGATAGGACAGTTCCAGCAGGTTGCAGAGTCCTCCCTCGTCGTCCAGCCTTCCTGATCCCGCATCCAGCATCCCTGATATCCCGTCCAGCATTCCTCCTGTCGACGGCTCTATGGGGGAAGCCGACGCCGAGCATATGGAGGCCGGCGATCAGACTGAACCTGCCCAGGTAGGAGGTGAGAGCGACCCTCCATGCGCTCCCCGGACGAGACGCGTATGAAGATTTGGACGGACAGACCTATGAAGTAAGTTAATTAATTAATATATATTTTCAAATAATTATATGTACATATATTCATAAAATTTTTTTATTGTATAGATATCGGCCTTCTGTAGTACAGAGACAACTGGGGCTATTTCTGAGGCAGAACTATGGTGGGCCTTGGCTCAACTACTCAGATGCTTCCGCAGATAGGAAGGCCTTTTGGTTCGCCCACTTCAAGGTAAAAAAATGTTTATTTTTAAATTTTAATAATCATTTGTGTATATTATACAACTTTTGTATTTTACTTCTTGTAGAGGACCTATTTCTATCTACCACACCGGCGGCGAGGATCGAGGACCAATTTCCTGCCGTCGCAGCCAAGCTCATCCGTGATGCGATCGACGACCAGAAGCATCGTGATCGCGCCGGACGTCCGATCCATGGTTGGATCACGCCATATCAGTGGGCTGCGATGAAGGCTAGATTCAGCGAACCCAAGTACCAGGAACGGTCTGAGAAGGCCAAGGTGGCGCGGTCGAGCGCCGGTAAGTGGTGTGGTGGCTCCATTCCGATGACGAAGCATTTTCGTCGTCTGGTACGTTTCTTATGACGGACATTAATTTATATATAGTTCGATATAGAATGTTTAATACTAATAATAGTAATATATTTTAACAGGTAAAAAAGGGTGAGGACCCGAACATGGTGACCGTCTTCCTGGTCACACATCGGAGGGCTGGGGAGTTCATTGATGAGAGGGCGACGCAGGCATATGTACGTTCTATTCTTTATATTAATTTACTATAACTTAGAAAACATGAAAATAGATATCAATATAGACTTTAGCAAACACTTACACGTTAGCAAACATGTTCTAGGCCGAGTTTGTTCGGCTACAGCATGAGGCGGCTGCTGCTGCTAGTGCGCCAGCAGAGGGAGGGGCTGGTAGTTCCTCCCAGCCGCCTACAGCTCCATCGCAGGACGAGCTCTGGATGACCGCCGTTGGCGGTCTTCAGAAGGGTACGTACTATGGTACGGGATCCTACGGCGCGTATTTGGCTTCGGAGTCATCCCGGGCCCCCTCTGTCAGTGCGCAGTCTCCGACTTCGCAGGCATCGTCACGAGTTGGGGATATCCTTCGTCAGATCGAGGAGCTGCGTCGCGAGTTGCAGCAGCAGATTTCTGATGCGGTCGAGCGACGATCCGACCCTTCGTCACCGGACGATTTGATGCGGTCGAGCGCAGTATACAGGAGCTGATGAGTCTGCATCAGGCTACAGCTGCCAGCTTGCAGACGCTCACCGAGTCTACGCAGCACACAGAGCGTAGACAGGTCGAGCTGGAAGGATCGTAGAGGAGCATGTCTGCCTCACTCACTCAGGTTTCGGCTTCTCTTGAGGCGAGTACTGAGAGGGTAGTGAGATCCCTTGCTGCGCATGGTGAGCGACTGCGAGAGCTGGAGCAGATACGTCCTCCCGGTACATCAACGGCGCCGACTCCAGACACTGCACTGCCTCCGACGCCAACTCCAGACATTGCACTGCCTCCTACTGCCCCTACGGTATAGCTCACCCAGGAGCAGTATGACTACATTCTATCCCAGTTGTGCTGCAGGGGTCCGCAGTGATTTTATTGGTTTTTTATGACTTGTATGTATTGGCCCTATGGGCAAATTGTTTATTCATATACTGTTGTTTATACACTTGGTGGGAGACTTTTATCATCTTTCATTTTTATTTGACTCTACTGGATGTTTGTGAGGATGTGTGGTGATATTTACTTTGCACTGCCTCCTGTTTTTATTGTGATATTTACTTTGTGATATCTGCGACGGGGATGACAAATATACCTACGCTGGGTTATAAGCGATGATCTGATATACAAAGGAGGTGCTGCCGAAATTTTAAAAAAATATTATGTATTTTTGTTATGATGTGTGTCTGTATTTACAGTGAATGTGAAATACAGTGTTCGGAACCATCGACAGTTTCGATTACTGTTGTATGTGATCTTGGATAGAAATAGCAACAGTTCAGGGTGCACTTCTGAGAGTTCATTTTCACGTCCTTCACTTTCTCGGGACGTCGTAAAGGTTCCCGAGAAGGTGAAGGACGTGAAGAGGAAGCTCTGAGAAGTGCACCCTGAACTGTTGCTCTTTCTATCCAAGATAAAACATAGAACAGTAAGCGAAACTGTCGATGGTTCGAACACTGCACTTCACACACACTGTAAACACAGACACACAGCATAACAAAAATATCAATTATATTTTTTTAATTTTTTTATAATATCTGAGACGTATAGTGACGTCCTGCGACGTCCTGCGACGGAAAGTAGAAGTCGCTATACGTCGCTAAATAGTGACGTCACGTCACTAGACGTCGCTAATATACTTCGCTATATCTGTTGGTAGCCGTCGCTAAGTTGCCCACGTGCCTGCCATGCCATGTCATCATATATAAAGTTTACAGCATCGCAAGTGGTCGCTTTACGTCGCAATGTTGGCGACGTCGTGATAGGTCGCTATCTGTCACTCATTTTTGCGACGTCTAGCGACAATGGACTCCGCGTCGCAAATAGCGACGTTCGGCGACGAAATTGCCATATGCGACTTGCCTGTAAGCGACGTCCATTTTTCGTCGCTAAATACGTCGCAAATAGGTTTTAGCGACGTATTTTCCTTTTTTAGCGACGTCTCCTGACGTCGCTAAAATGGGTTATTTTAGTAGTACAAGAACAATAAATGAAGAGATTATTTATAGGGGGAATAGCCCTAGGTGGCTGGTCATAAAGTGATGGTTAGGGTTAGGGTTGAGTCTAATGGGCTATGGGCCTTCTCTAGGCTAATCAAGTTCAACATTTGATAGGCCCATTACACTAAATCAAGTCTCACTAACTAAACCCCTATTTGGATCCTAACCCGATATTTTCTAGCCACAACTTAAGTTAACCATTCTAACTTAGTCCATGGGTTAAGTCTGAGCTTCCAGGTTAGGTCCATTCTAGGTTAAGGACTAGCAAGACACCAAGCAATTATTTAATTAATAATAAATTCACATAAATTCCCATAAATCATAATAAATTCAAATAAATCCTAAAAATGACCAAAATACCCTCTAAGCTAAAATATACTAATTAAATATCCTAATCACATGGCTAGGCTCTAGGTCAAGCTGTCTCTAGGGTTACACTAGCAAGACACCAAATCACAAGTCATGACTTTAAGTAGTTTAAAAATGATTAAAAATTACCAAAAATCATAATATGACATAAATATCAATAAATAATAATTATAATTACAAAATTTTAAAATTATCCTCATCTGGAAAATTGGGTGTTACAATCCTACCCACCTTATAAAAATTTTGTCCTCGAAATTAAGATGATCGCACCTCTTCTAGGTCAAGCATAGTCAAGGGTCAATCACTAGTAATTTTTCTCAATATCCTAGTACTTGGTCTTCAGCTGGTCAACTTCCTGGGATTTTACCTATGCTAGCTACCTAGTGTTGGCAACTAGAGATTAGCAAAAGAGGAACTCTATAATAGGCTAGCTCTTAACCTTCCAAATCCTATCAAGTCACCCATAACTAAATACCCACCAGCTAAACACACCAATCCCAAATACCACATATATATACTCAAGAGCAACAACCCATCACATATATCCTAAGTATATCATCTGCAATCTATATGTATATAGGCCTCTCAGTCTTAGGTTAACTATAACTATACTCAAGATAGTCTCTGGTCACTGGGTGCATTGGAAGGATAAAGGAGACAATAAATAATCATCAAGGTTGTATGGCATACTAATATCCTATATGTAAACTGGTTGGTATTATAATAACAGGGAAATCATCTATAATGGGTTACTATTCTAATACCAATGCTATCACCTCTAGGGTACAGACACTCTACAAGTCATCATATCATTATACTATGAAGGAACTACTTATGAATAAGCTCTACAAAACTAGAATATCCCTACTCCTAAGTCATTTATAACAATCAAAAGGGTATGATGTTTAAATTCTTCTCAAAATACAATCTGTTAATCATATGCGTCTGCCCAAAATCATATTGTCCAGAGTCTTCATTATGCTAGTGAGCAAGGCTACGATAATCACAGAGTCCTTGACTAAGGT
>JANAVB010005070.1:0-20104 GCA_029216955.1 Iris pallida
GAGTTGACTTGGCCCAGATTGACCTAGATTCATGTAGAATGTATTGAATTGTATCTTGTTATCATTTTAGACTTGTTGTGACTTGTGTTGTTCTGATTAGGAGCCAGACACCTCTCCTCGGACAGTACATTTCATCCGGACACTCAAATAGCAGGCGAGTACATTCTCTGATCATTTCATATCCTGTTTAGAATTATCTTCCTGCTTTAAATTACTTTACTTGATACGTCACGTTGGTCACACGGATTAGTACTATATGGATCCCTTCTTGAGATGTTATCCCCTCAGAGAGCATCGGATACTACATGTTCTGTGCGTTTCACTTACATTGTATATCACTATGCTTCATGGTTCATTGATCACTTGTGACATGTACTCTCATGATCACAGAGTCTTTCTTGAATCACCCATTTATGGGCATTCCCAGAATCACCCATTTATGGGCCTACCATGTATCACCCCTTGTGGGCCATTGCATGGAATCATAACATAATCTGGCTGGATCCTTGTGTATTGATTGGGGGTACGGGGGAGTAGAAGTAGACATGTGAATAATATCCAAGTAGTGTAGCATCAGAATCTTTTTGTAGTGTAGCATCAGAATCTCCTATGCCATTCACATGTTTATATTGTACTCTGACTCACTAGCCACTATTAGTTCTCTCTTATAATAGATATTTTTATTACAGTTCTCTCTCTGTTTACATTCTGTACTTTCTTTCAGTTCCTGTATCTTACTTTACTGCATGATTATATTTTCTAACCTGCTATGATCTGTTGAGATGTATTGTGCTCGCTCTGTCCTGACTGGACCTGTTGAAAATATTACAAAGGATGAGGAGGAGGCCTGTGTGGATACCTTGTACGGGGCAGCTCTAGATGACACCAGTGATCCAGATTTCCAGCCGGATCCACTAGCTGTAGAGACTGAGGCTCCCTAGTCAAGATTTTACTATTCTGTCATTTGGGATCTGGATTGTATATATTCTTTCATACTCCGTAGTTGAGACATGTATTTCTAGATGTTTGCTGAGATGTTATCTTAGACACTTAGACTTTCTGATCATCTGTATTTCATTTGAGTTCTATATCATATCGTGCTTCTTCTTCCATAGTTGTGATTGAGTTTACTTTCTACTATGTCACCCCCATTCGGGGAGTATAAACTGCTTAGCATTATATTATTAGATGTTGTGACCTAGGACAGCGTTCTACCGCCGACACTGCGGCGTAGGCTGGACGTACCCACGTCTCGTGCCCTTACTCTAGGGTGCGGGTCGTGACACTAGGATATGTTGCAGGTGAGTTGGAGGCTCTGTGCGACACGTACTATGGCGAGGAGCCAATTGATGCAGGAGAGCTAGCTGGTGCTGCTCTTGACTTAGAGGCTGCAGAAGCCTAGAGCTTACCTTAGTATTCCATATTATTTCCTTGTATTGAGACTAGTAGACTTACTTTCATTTGCTGGAATGTAATAGAATTCTGAGACTTGTACTTCTTTTTTGGGATACATTTATAGATGTTGTGTTTTTATACTTGTCTTGATATCTGGTTAGTTTTCCTAGATTGGTACAGTTTACTTTGTTGTGTCTAACGACAAAGGCTGGGCGTGTCCGACTCGTGTCCGATTATTCGGGAGCGGATCGTGACATCTAGGGCTGCTCCATAGTACATTGGGTAGAAGTCCTCGGTATCATATGTAATATTTTTAACAGGTCCAGTCAGGACAAGAGCGAGCACAGTATATCTCACGCAGTTTATATCATGGCAGGAAATATAAAGCATGCAAAAGAGTAAGATACATAAACTGTAAGAAGATGTACACGAAAACAAGAGACATTTGTAAACTGGAAATATATACATGATAAGTATGAACTGTAAGTGACTAGTGATTTAGAGCACAATATGGTTATGTAAACAGGTTAGGTTATACAATAAAATAGGACTCCATTATACACGAGGGTACAATGGACATATACAATATTTTATACAATAGGGAATTTGATCGCATAACCATTTCCTACTCACCCTCCCCAATCAATACACAAGGATCCAGTCAAGTTATGTTGTTGCATACAAAGTATAGTTGTACAAGATGATCATGTGGGCATATGAGAGTACACGATTTCACACGATTTGTACACGAATAACACGAACACAAGGAGTACACGATGTCTATGATAAAGTACACGAATACGAAATACCCGATGTATCCTATAAGGGGATAACATCGCATGAAAGATCCATATAGTACTAATCCATGATAACAAGTGTCAGCATCAAGTAAAGTAATCTAGAGCAAGAATATAAGTCGTGACAAGTATGAAACGATCAGAGAATGTACTCGTCTGCGATCTGAATGTCTGTGAGAATACACTGTCTGAAACGAGGTATCTGAGTCCTATTTAGAGTAACACAAGTCATGATGTATACAAGGGATTATAATTTGAAGAGTACAATGCATCTATATGTTTCTAGGTCAATCTAGACCAAAGTCAACTCTTGGTCAACTCTGGTCAACTCTAAAAGTCAAACTAGGTCAAACTAGTTAGGGTTTGGTCAATCTTGGTCAACTAGTCTAAGTTAGTCTAATCTAGGCTTAACAAGTCAATTCTAGGTTTAACAAGTCAACTCCAACTATTCAACACATAGCCTAGGCAACTAGCTATAATACACACAAAGCTAAACCATAGTCTAGCACTATATCTAACTAGCTAGGCACACACAACCAAGTAATCTAGTATAGTATCACATTCACATTTACATTTCATTCACATATATAAACAATATATATAGGGTATATATAGGTACTACATATATATGTATATACATAGAGAATGAATGATGGCACCTACATAGGTGGTGTGTGTGTGTGTCATATACATTGTGTAGCAGTATGTAAGGTTAACTTCAATTACATACATGTATACATTCATCTCAGGTCCCATGTAGGTTCCAAGGTTCATACATAAAAGGAAAATTTCAGTTAACTTATATACATGTTGGGTTTTAAGACATTTAGAATATAAACAAACTTGACAGTGAACCAAACAACCTATCCTCGGGATATCAGAACCAAATCTCAGGTTCAAGGGATGAAACCCAATTCCATACGTATACAACAGTGAAATAAAATTTACATACACATACAATCATTCATCTCAGTTTTTTACATAAAGAAAATAATTCTCAGGTTATACAATTAGGGAATCTCAGTTTTTTTTTTATAATGAAATAATTCTCAGGTTTTGAATCTTAGTTTTCACCCTAATGACAATTTGATTTCAGTTTTCCAAACATATAAACCAACAACCCATTTGAAATCAACAGCAACTTACCTATACATAAAACTTTAACCCAACCCAAACTAAATATCTCAGTTTCAACATCATCCCAAAATCTTGTTTTTAGCTTTAAGGCCTGAACTATTCTGTTCAGTCAGGAATTTCTGGAATTCGAATACAACCCTAGTCCATTCGAATTCCAGTTATCTACACATCCTATCAATTTAACATGTATATTTCGTATTAAACAATTCAAATGTGGTTAAAACACTAAAACCCAATTTCAGCTTTATACCACAGTTCTCAGGTTTACGGTTAATTGCACATCAGTGAATTACATTATTAGATTCATATCAATTCTTAGGTTAAATGCTCTAAACCTAGGTTTCAAGTAACCCACATATGTAACCTAGCATCTAACATACATCTTAATTCAATATCAACATTTAAACTTCATAAATCATCATTCCAAAACTCACAAAACAGTATGAATATTCACAGGTATCAGAACACATGAAACCCGAGATCAAATAGCATAGGAAAACCCAAATAAATTAGGGAAACTCATGTACAGTAGTGTCCCACATGTGTGTGCACATGTGGAGGGTATCCACGTGTCCATACAGTAGACACAAAGTGTCCAAACAGAGAAATTACAGTGTATCAGACATAGCAGTGGAAGGCTGCCTCGTGCAGTGAGGACATGGCCTCGTGGACACGACACAAGACACGGGTCACCTTGTGCTCGTTTCCACACCTAGTTGGGATGATGGCCTATCAGATCGACACATCATCCAGTGTCCACGTGGTGTCAGTGAGCGACACGAGACGTGTGTCAGTAGGCAAAATTCCGTACGGGTGCAGCAGTGTAAGACCAGTGCAGGTGTAATAACGTGTTCGATACGACACGGGGTCGTGCAAGACTTAGGGGGTGAGCTGTCAGTCACTGCCGCAAGGTACACACCAAGTTTCGAGTGTCGAAACGTCGTGTCCAGAGAGAATTAGGACACGGGTAGCAGGGCACGCGTGCGGCTGT
Organism: Iris pallida; assembly: GCA_029216955.1. Taxonomy (NCBI): domain Eukaryota; kingdom Viridiplantae; phylum Streptophyta; class Magnoliopsida; order Asparagales; family Iridaceae; genus Iris; species Iris pallida. The sequence continues at coordinate 4,321 of JANAVB010005070.1, forward strand.
GTCGTGTAGCGTGTCCAGTCCAATTTTGGACACCAAATCGACACAAAATTCAACTCAGTCAACTTGAAAAACAATATACACCTAATTAGCTACAAACCTATGTAATTAGTTTTAAAAATTACTAAAATAATTTCCTATGTGGCATTTCACCAAACACTTATTCAAAAACATCGATACGTGTCTGATACGGATACGAAATGGACACGAATTCCTACCAAACTTGGGCTACACCTAGGGAAACCCTAAATGGATGCATCTATGTAAAGAAATCAGGAATTCATTAGGGTTTGTAGAATTTTACCTATTGAGAGTTCAAACTCAATGTAAAGAGCCTAGAGTTGATGTCTTTCTCGATTTGCTATGGTTCAAATGTCCTCAAACCTTGCTAGAAAGCCTCCACAAGTCTCCTCTACTATTAGGGATGATGATGCAATTGATTTGACTCAATTTGGACTCAATTTGGATTAAATAGGAGAAGTTTATGGAAGAACAAATTAGGATTCTTTCTAGGTATTTAAAAAGAGGCAAGAGCTCTTAAGTGTGATACTTATAGGAGGGGGCTTGTATGGCTGGCCAAACTAAGGAAATTAGGGTTTGGCAATAGCTAGATGTGTGGCTAAGGTTCTTCCACCCAGTTTTAAGTCCTCATATTGGTTCAATTAGTCCTAAGGCTTTCTTTTTCACAAATATCCTAAGAGAAATATTCTACTACAATAATATCTAGATATTACTAACCTTAGCACTTAGTAGGAATGTTCTAACCATGATTCTAACCTCAAGACTAATCTAGATTAGGTTAAACTTCTAGGTTAAGGCTTAACTAAAGGATTAGCACAATATTTAATTAATATAAATTACAATTTCACAAAATTGTCAAAATGACCAAAATAACCCTAGGCTAAAAAGTAGTAATATGATATTCTAATCACATGACTAGACTTCCTTGGTCATGGTTAGTCTCTAGGCTTAGCAAAACTAGGGTTTAACTAGTTAACCATCAAAATCATAATTCAATATTTTAAATAGTTTTAAATTGATTAAAAATCACCAAAATCAAAATATGAATTAAATATCATTATTAAATAATTATAATTATAAAATTTCAAAATTATCCTCATTTCTGAAAAGTGGGTGTTACATGAATCTCTTAGCTAGATTTAGCATCGCGCCAATACGTTGTGCCAATACATCGGCACTTGAATGACATTAAAGACATCATCTATTACCTTAAGTGTACTACGGACATGGTCTTATTCTATCCCTACGCATCTCGAAATGGATCAACCCCCCATCCTTGGAATGATGTATGCCTTATCGGCTATGTTGATGCTGGTTATTTATCTACACAAACAAGGCAAAATCACAAAGTGGTTATGTCTTCACTATTTGTGATCCAGCAATATCTTGGAAATCCACAAAGTAGATCCTGATAGCGACTTCAAATCATGTCAAAAGCATCGTCCTTCATGACGCCTTTTGGGAGTCATATGGTTGCGAGCCATTATTGAGCACATTTGGACTACAAGTAGATTCTCTTATATCAACGATGTTCAGACGATAAAATATGAAGACAATGTTGCTTATATTGACCAGATGAAGGAGTACATCAAGAAAGACAATACCAAGTACATCGCACCAAAGTTTTTCCTCTCGTATCAACAACAACAAAAGATCGAAGTCAGACAAATCCGATCACAGGACAACTTAGTAGAAATATTCATAAAGCCTATGTCGAAGTTCACTTTCCACAAGATCGTTTAGGGTATTGGATTAATGAAGCTCTATATATTGTAATGCTCGTAGTTTGAGATAATGTCAAAATCATAAAAAATATCCAAATGAATACTCATTTGATCTTAATATACTCTTTTTCTTAACTTAGGTACATTTTTTTCTATTTGGTTTTTGGCGTCCTAAGAATGTTTTGACGATGCACCCACATCGAATTGACCATACCTTAAGATATTTTTACGTCCTAAAGAGGTATCGACATGAACTCACTTTTTTTCCTTCGATTACAATTTGTTTCACTAGATTTTCCAAATCAAGGTTTTGGTAAAGTTATCTACATCCATATATACCATGAACTCTTGTTTAACATGTTACTTAAATACCGATGTTTATCATCCATGAAGACCGATGTTGATAAACCATGAAGACAGATGTTGATCTTTTGTATAGGATTGCTTGCTCATTTTCCATTATCAATAGAAATTTGTTTATTCTTTGTGTCTTCTTCCTCATGGTTCTTGAGTATGATTTCCAAGAAGATTTTACAAATACTATTCACTGACAGTTAATTTGGAAATACCAATCGCAAATCCTATACGACCAACACTTGGATCTCAAAATCACATGGTGGGGTTTTGGAGACTACTTTGACAATCGGATACAACGTAAACATGTAACTGGGATCCCGTGATGTTGAGATATGGTCATCCCTCTATTACAGAAATGTCTATATAAACCGGATTACATAAAATTTGAGTTACTCGGACACAATTAAAAACAAAAAAAATAAGGAGAAAAAAAATCTGGACATCAAAGTACCAAGATATACTCTACGTTATTGTTACGGATTCAGAGCTCCCTTGATGTCACTCTATTGTAAACCTCGTAATTTCAATTAAATATAAAATAATGTATCAGATATTAGCACATCTGCATGACACATTTGCCAAAAAAAATTTGTCATATTTTATGTATTCTTCCAAATTTGTATGACATTACAAAATATCGGCATTAGGGGTGTAGAGTGGTATAATGGATGATTTATTAATAAAATAGAGTTACATATAAATAAGAGAGGCTAACCCTCATCTTTTTTGTTCTAGGCAATGTGGGACTAAAGTCCACTAGTATTATTATTAATATACTCAACACTCTTCCTCAAGCTGGAGCATAGATATCAATCATACCCAGCTTGTTACATAGAAAATGAACCCGATGACCCAAAAGAGGCTTCGTGAAGATATCGGCTATCTAATCACCGGTCCTCACATGGTAAAATTTTATCATTCCTTTTGTGTACTCATCAAGGACAAAGTGGATATCGATTTCAATATGCTTCATCCTTTTATGAAATAAAGGATTGGCAGCAATATGAATAGCAGACTGATTATCACAGCACATATCTGTTGTGCTCGATCCTGCTTCTTCTACCAATTCTTGTAGAAAATGTTTCATATATAACACCTCTACTGTGCCATGAGTAATGGCTCGATACTCTGCTTCTGAACTTGACCGGGCTATTACATTCTACTTCTTGCTATTCCACGATACCAAGTTTCTGCCAATAAATACCGAGTAGCCAGACGTAGACCTTCGATCTGTCAGACTTGCACCCCAGTCAGCATCAGTAAAGCACTCAACACGAGTGTGTCCATGATTCTCCATTCGAATTTATTTTTCTGGATTCTTGACTAGATAGCACAGGATTCTGAGAAATGTCTGCCAGTGTGGAACTCGTAGAGAAGTCATAAATCTACTTGCAACACTAACTGCGAAAGAGATGTCCGGACGAATCATGACTGCCAAGTAGTTGAGTTTTTCAACTACTCGTCGATACTGATCTGGATTGGTCATCAGGACACGTTTGGAAGTAACTTAGCCCCTGGATCCATAGGTGAGGTTGCTCCCTTAGCTTGCATCATTCCTGCATCATTCAGTATGTCCAGTACATACTTCCTTTGAGACATTACAATATCTCGTTTACCCCGTGTGACCTCAATACCTAAGAAATAGTTCAATGATCCTATATCCTTGGTTTAAAATTGTTCTCCCAGAAACTTCTTGAGGTCTGCAATACCCTGGATGTCGTCTCTCATAATTACAATATCGTCAACATAGACACAGTAGTATCCTTCCAGCTGATGTCTGTCGGTAGAATACTAAATGATCCTTCTTTGATTGACACATGCCAAACTGAGTAACAACATGTGTAAATCGACCAAACCACGCAAAAGATGATTGTTTTATACCATAGAGGGCCTTCTGCAGATAACACACTTTATCCTCCCTTGCAACGAACCCAGGAGGTTGTATTACATATACTTCTTCATCAAGATCCCCGTGGAGCAAAGCGTTCTTGATATCCAGCTAGAGCAATGGCCAGTCATAACGAACAGCCAAGGCCAAAAGTACACAAACAGACGTCATTCTAGCAACTGGAGAAGGTCTCAAAATAATTCTCACCATAGGTCTGAGAATATCATTTGGCCACTAGACGAGCTTTTAGATGATCAAAAGAGCCATCTGGTTTCACCTTGATCGTGAACACTCATTTGCAACATACTGCCTATCTACCGGATGGTAAATCGACCAAGTCCCAAGTATGATTTTTCTGGAGAGCTTTCATCTCCTTGTTCATAGCAGTACGTCAACCGGGATGTTTGAAACCCTTCTCAGCATTTTTGGGAATCTGCATCCCATCAATAGTAGCCACCAGAGACTGAGTGTGACTTGTAAGTCCTTTGTAGCTGTCAACATACAAGGGATGATCATAACATGCACGACGAGGACGAGCTACAGGCGAAGAAGGCGGGGCTGGTGGTGCAATAGGCGGAGCTGCTAGTGGAATAGGTGGAGACGAATCAGTAGAGCCAGAGGAGGATGGCTTTGTAGGCATCATTGACGATGTTTGTGTGGGTGACGTCGGCACAGACTGAATTGGTGTCTCTGGACCATCGGACCGGGGAACTGGCTCAGTAAGGGAGGGCACCCGTACGGGGGGCTATTGTGTATGATCAGAAAATATCAAAAAATACTCTTCTGAATAGACTTGGGAAACCGGATCCATTGTTTGTGGAAGTTGAGGAAATTCGTTTTCAACAAATGTAACATCCCGAGTAAAAAAATATCTTTTTAAGATAGGAGAAAAATATCGATACCCTTTCTGATCTTTAGGATACCCAAGGAAAATACATTGTATTACCTTAGGATCTAATTTAGAAAGAGCCAATCGGGTATTCCGAACATAGCATAAGCAGCTAAAAATTCTGAGAGGCAGAGAAAATGGCTCTCGTCCTAGATATAGCCTAGAAAAGGGAGTACTACCATTGAAGACTGACGATGGCATGCGATTAATAAGATAACAAGCGATAAAATCGCATCAGACCAAAATCTATTGGGAGTACGTACATGAAACATAAAAGCACGCGTTGTTTCCAAGATATGGTAATTTTTGTGCTCGGCCACACCATTCTGTTGTAGTGTGTACGAACAAGAAGTTTGGTGGATGATGCCATTGCGGGCCAGATGACAATCGAGCTCTCGAGATAAATCCTCACGACTATTGTTACTCCGAAAAATTTTTGTTGGAACACCAAATTGTGTTTTATTTCAGCATAAAAATTGTACTAAATGTTAAATAGTTCGGAACGATTTTTCATCAGATAAACAAAAGTGACACGTGAATAATCATCAACAAATGTAACAAAGTACTGAAAACCTTTTATTGATTCAACCGGACATGGTCTCCATACATCAGAATGTACCAACTCGAAATGAGCGGATGCAATTTTTTTTTGACTCACCGGATAGAGAACCCGGTGATGCCTAGCCAAACTACACGATTCACAATAAAATGAAGCATGGATATCTAAAGAAGGGTACATTTTCTGGAGTGCTTGGATAGATGAATGGCTTAACTGACAATGTAACTCGAAAGGATCGAGTTTCACGCCGGCACAGACAACAGAAGAAGGTACATCAAACAGATACAAATCTCCAGCCACATGCCCCTTACCGATAGTCTTCCCAGTTTCCAGGTCCTGAAAAACACAACCATCAGAAAAAGATGTTACCGAGCAATACAGTTCACGAGTAATTTGACTAATTGAAATTAAACTGAATGGATTTCCAGGTGTAAGCAATACAGAATTGAGCGACAGTCCTGAAGAAATACTGGCAATTCTACGTCCTCGGACTGTCAGGGAATCTCCATTGGCAACAGTAATGCCAGAAACACGACGGACAGGGACATAATTATGTATCATACCTGCATCATCAGTCATGTGAGCAGAAGTACCAGAGTCAATTATCCACTACTTTGGCTTTAGTATACATATTGCTGAGTATCCGACTGTGGATCCAAACGTGGAAGCGTCACCACGACGTTGAGCCTGAAAATCAAGGAACTCTCTATATGAATCCGAAATCATCTGAACAGATCGTACACCATCATCAGGAGCATCAGTTGTGATATTAGCAGCAGTAGATATGGCCAAGCTGATCATAATTAAAGCATATGCGTGGTCGTCCTCCATTGCGACCACCATTAACACGGCCCCCATCCCGACCAATATTGTGGCCACCATGTCGTCCACCACGACCACCACGAATGCATGTATGAGCAGCACCAAGAGCAAAACGATCAGCAGGTGCATCACCCGGAGTGGTCTCTACGACTTTTGCTGCTCGAAGGACACGATAATTTGATTCCATTAAAAATGGAACTTCAAATCCAGTAATGATCTGAGATCGAGCAGAGTCCGCATCAGGACGTAGAGAGACAAGATACGCCATAACATAAAGTTGTTCATGCTAAGCCCTAGCTTCATTGATATCTGTTGTTAGGGGCAATATACGATCAACCTCATCAAACATAGCCTTAAATGTCTTGAAGTGATCCTTATAAGATTTGTCTCCCTGATTTGCTCTGTATATGCCAACGATGGAGTCATAAATGCGAGACAAATCGCGTTTGTCATCAAACGTCGTTGCTAGGACCGTCTATAATTCCTTAACGGAGTCCGTGTTCTGAACCATGTCTTTCACCGATGGTTCCATGGAGTTCAGTAATTGTGTAAACAGTCGACTATCATCTATCTTCCATTGCTCAAAGATGGGATCAGTCTTTGCGGGAGGGGGGTTGTCAGTTAAAAGTTTGGACAACCGCATCAATAGAAGTGTCTTCTCGACCTTCTTACGCCATGTCGAGTATCCCTCTAGTCCGTCCAATTTTCGATCAACAAGTCGAATTGAAAAAATCGTTGTACTAGTGTCCATTGGTCCAGCCATTGCGTTCCCAACGCTAGTACTAGTATCACTGGCATGCGTCCTGGTGCTATCCATCCCTCAAATATCGCTTCCAATGTCAGAAAAAGAATGTCGATCACAACAATATCCACAGTAGAGATGTGGATCACACAAGTCAGGATAGAGAGGACAGTCTTGAGGCAGATCCTGATGTGAAGATCAAGTAAGGAAACAAAGAATCATGCAAGACAACCATCGTGTATGTTCTTTGTTTAGCCTTCCTGAAGCCAATCGTTGGAGAGTCGAAGGTTTCAACATGTTTCCTCTGAAATGTCCAAGTTAGATGGCCAACTTTGAGAATCAGAGGTTCCTGTAAACAACCACGTTATTTACCATCGGAGATTCCCAAGTTAATTGTTTAGGACAGAGGTTCCTGCAAACAAACTTATTGTTTACCATCTGTGAATCCGAAAAGATCAATGTTGGAAAGTCAGAGGCTTCTGCAAACAAACTAATGTTTACCCTCTGATGAACCCAAAAGATCTTCTTCTTTTTTAGAAACTTAGGGTTTGGATGGGTTGTCGGTGAGGGGGGTCGCCGGAGGGGCCGACACCGGGGGGGGGGGGGGGGGGGGGGGGGGGGGTAGTCGTCGAGGGAGGGGGGTAGCACCAACATCTCGCCAGAGAGGGGGTCGCCGGAGGGGCCGACACCGGGGGAGGAGTCGTGGGGGAGGGGGGGGGGGGGGGTGTTAGACGGAGGGGTTTGCCGGTGGGGGGAGGGTGCCGCCGGGAGGTGGGTGGGGAAGCAACAGCAATGTGGTGGACGGGGGTGGGCGGGGGATTAGGGTTATAATTTTTTTTTCTGTGGAGAGGAGTGGATGGATTATGGCTCTGATACCATGTAGAGTAGAATAATGGATGATTTATTAAGGAAAGAGAGATGCACATAAATAAGAAAGGCTAACCCTTCTCTCTCTTTTGTTCTAGGCAATGTGGGACTAAAGTCCACTACTATTATTATTAATATACTCAACAAGGGGAATCAAAATCTGATTGCTACATCCCTGTGGCAATTGAAATAAAGTAAAATGCAATATTTAGATATAAAAAAATCTCTGGTCCTATATTTAACTGTCTTCAGCAGCATAATTCATTTAGGCGCTTGAATTGATGAGAAATTTGAGGACAATAGTATTTAGAAAACAGAATTAATCACGTGCACACCAATCACTTTGACAAGAACATTATTGAAAGTTACAAAGTTCTCACGACAAACAGAAATTCTCCAATGACTTCCTAATGCTCGGAATGCTTCACCTCGAACAAACCATCAGGACCTAGAAGTCAAAGGCAAGCAATGTGTTATCATAGGGAATAGAGAATGGAAGAAAATCCAAATGTATAGACAACTGCGTTGCACGTAAATAACAATTTGCAATATAATACAACAATTATCAAGTATAAAAATAAGGCATTTTCCTCACAATCTAAAAAATAACAAAAATCCAAAACCTCCAAAACTTTGGAGAGAGCCTATATGATCTTCCCAGTCAACTGCACCAAGGGCTATGTCCTAAGGTAGCATTACCAACTAGCATAAAATTTTCTACCGTCCTACCGTCTCCAGTACAGGTTAGTTATAGCCTATGCCTGTTCCTAACAGCTCCTTCAACTTAGAAGCCGAGTCCTAGGAACAGTCTATATTGCAGTTGCACATGCCCAAACAATTTCAGGTCGTCCACACTTTGAATTCTCTTTATCTCCAACTTATTTCAGAGTCTATCCTTTCTGGTAATATTACCCAACATGTAACATTCTCATTCCACCTATGCAAATTATTAACCATGAAATAAACAAATTCTTCAAGCTCTAATAACCGAAGATAGAAAGCTGCAAAATAATTCTCAACTGTAAACAAGAATATAATCAAGGAAACCTTATGTATGAATCAACATTAGTTGGGAGAGTCGAGAGGCCAAATAAAAACTTTTAGCAACAAAATGAAATGGGACTATGATGCTTGCAATTAATATTTAAATTATAGGCAATTAAACATAAAATGAAACACAGGACTAGTCCATTAAGCAAATTATAGTGTAAGTTAATAAAGAACCTTTTATCAAAGTAGAAAAGCACAGAAAGAGACACTTCAGTTCCAGTTACCAACAGAGACATAATTCATACTCAATTAAACCGAGTGCTCCCAACATAATTATGTCACGGACACCACCGAGTACCTTTAGTTTCCAACGGTCAAAAACTCAATATCAGTTCCAGACCCTTCCTGTGAGTATCAGTTTCAGAGATCTTACCCTCCCGTTCCGATCGGATCCGAACGGAAACGGACCGAAACATATTGGTGTGGATAATCCTCGAAACCTTGTTTATTTTCCTTCTAAGCTTGCAAGCAATTAAGTAGCCAACTTCGTAAATAAGCTGTAGTCTGAGAAAAGCAAGAAGATAGAATCACAAAAATCAACAAAGGGACAAATAAAAGGGCCAGTGATCCACACACTATTTCCAACCACGGAGGTCGATATTCAACCCTCTATCAATTAGATGAGTAGTGTTCTCCAATCTAGAACCACCTAATATAAATACTTAATCAATTTTAATGATTTCTTTTGAACATTATTAAAAAGGTGAAGGTAGAAATCTTAAGGCACTAGATTTTCTTAAAAGTATTGATGTTACATATCCTTTGGAGATTAAAAATATAAAACATGTCACAGATGACTTATCTAATTATACCCCAAGTTAGTTGATAGACTGAAATCTTGATCACATTCAACCAAAGATTAATAAGAAAAATATTTGGACTTGTGCACGTCATACTTGACAGAGAATTGAGTGCAATAGTCCCATCTCATCCAGAAAACCATATAAAGCAGTCAAGAAATAAGTAGAAAAGAGAGTCTAGAATTATGATCTACTGAAGTTGATTTTTCATTAGGTTCGCAAAACAAGTCCCACATAACTTTGATCAAATAGTTCTGCTCAACAAACTCTAGACTAAAAGAAAATAGAAAACAGAATTGAAATGGAAAACAATATCTATAAATGTCGCAAGCTAGGCAGCCAGATCTAAAAAAATGCCATTTTGATTTGTTTTGGACACGAAACTGACTTGGAATTGAACCACGAGGATCTCTTTTGTTGAGAGTTTTCGGTTAGCACTAGATTTGGTTGTTACAACCAACTCATGGTAGATAAAACTGTTTTCATATAGTTGTTCCAGCAAATCGGATTGGGATTGGGTTATTGCAACAGATGAGGTTCTTCAATCATATCATGAGAGATTTTGTTGTTGTTTTTGTTTCTTTGTTGCTATCTTGTATAACTTCCTTGAGGTTATAAATACGAACCTTGAGGCCATTGTAAAGCATCGAAGAATTAATAAAAACCCGCCTCCTAACTCAATAAGAGATTTCCACCTAAAAGTTTCACTGATAATTTATTGTTCTTCTCCTTCGTACGAATCTAGATTGGTATCAAAGGAACGGTCCTAGCCATTGTATTGGACGTAACAGGGTCGTATACAAAGTGACCGGCAAATCCCTCGACGTCTTAATAACACAACGGTGACCTCAACAACCGAAGATAAGTTCCCTTGTGGAGACCACCTCAACCGGTGATTTGGAGGCAGAGGTCAGAAAGATGGGGAACACTTTGGCCCTCGTGATGGCTGGAACGGAGAACCTCAAGAAGAATCAACAACGACCAAACACTCCAGTAGCTGATCCAACAGCACGAAGGACGACAATCTTCCTTCCAAAGCACGAACAACTCCTACCAAAGAATTTCATGTGGGAGATGCCAATACCTCTACAAGTTCATCAACAATTTCTCAGTGTTGGCATCTCCTTCCCATGCCTTCACAAAGAAAAATGACATATTCGAATGGACGAAGTAATGCGAGAACACATTTCAACTGTCGAAGAGGAAGATCAACGAGGCGTCTGTTTTTGCCTAGTCAAACCTCCAACAACCATTCGAGCTCGAGACTAACGTATCTTGATACGCTATCGGGCCATCGGATGCCAAAATGGTAAACCCGTGGAGTACTACTCAAAGATGTTTTAGGAAGCCCAACTCAACTAAGGAGCCCTTAGCCCACCACTAGGCAGTAAAGCATTGGAAGTGCTACCTCTTGGGAAAGGAGATGGTGGTGCGCACGGACCATCAACCGCTGATGTACATCCAGACAGTCCAAACTGCAACAAGTCTTGACCAGTGTTCTAAATGGCGGCCGTCTTGGCAGCCTAGGCAGCGCCTAGGCGGTAGGCGGTCTCTCTCCACACCGCTTTTCGGTAGGTGGTGGAGTAGGCGGCCAATAGAGGTTGGCGGCATAGGCGGAGGTGAGGCGGCGTAGGCGGACGCCTAGACGGAGCAATACCTAACAAGATATTTTGGCCAAAAAAAATTTGTAAGCATTATGGGTCTATGGTTCACTTTTACAAAACTAAAACTTTATAAATTTTCGTTCTATAACTTAGTTATGCATGTAATACCTTTAAAATATGCAAATTATGCAAAAAAAAAAGTGGTAAAATAGTAAAAATGTTCAAGGTATATCGACCGCCTATGCGGTGCCTAGGTAACCTAGGCAGTAGGCGGACTCTCTCCATTGTGCACCCACCTACCACCGTTTAAAACCTTGGTCTTGACACATGAAGTGGATGTCGAACCTTCAGCAGTATAACATCATTCTCCTACAAGAAGGACATCAAAAACAAGCCGACGAACATATTGTCGAGAACCCCAATCACAGCTTTTAGTCTCTCCCTTCTTATGCAGGTCCAGCCACTCATGCACGAAGAGTACACCGATATGTACAAGGGACCCAGTTTTTCAAAGGGTCTTGGAGGACATTGAGGCTTATTTGGTGAACCGTGGTATAGAATTGGGATTTGCACTTTCAAGGAATAGAAAGTGCATGGATTCTAAAATTGTGTTTGGTTAGTTAAAAAGTGAAAAAGTTGAAAGAGAATGTATTATAATAATAGTAAAAGTTAATTAATTCTTTAACAAATTAACATGATTACAAGATACAAATAATTAATATTAATAAAATCATTTTATTAACTAATTCTTAATCATCTAAAGTAATTATTAATTACTTTAATTATTTTTAATAGTAAATACTAATTAATTATTTGATTAAATTGCTAAATAATTAATTTTATGTCCTGAACCAATTCATTATTTTTATATTAAATAATTACCATAAAAATAATTAAGTATTATTATTTAATTATCTTAATTACTTATTCTTAATAATAAACTATGTTGATGTCTTCATAATTAGTTAGCAAGTAATCACTATTTAATATTAATTAACTATGTTCTAATTATTTAACAAATTATGTATTAATTAATTATTCATTATTTTATCATTCAATAATATTTTATTATTTATTATGAATATAAGTTCATTACTTTAATTATTTAATGATAATTGAGTATTATTAATTACTTGAGTATCATAAACTAAGTTACACTATAACACTAACTAATTATATATAAATAATATTAATAACTTCAGTAAATAATTTATTATAAAAAAATCCCAAACTTCACTTTCCAACCAAAAACCTTTTTCTTTGGAGTCAGAAGTTAATAGAAAACGGAGGGGACAAAGAGGGGGGGGGGGGGGGGGGGGGCATGATTTGCATTGTAATGATGGCATGAAGTTTCTACTCCAAATTCAAGTTGAACCAAACAATAGATTATGGAAGGACTCCTCCACTTTTCATATTTTCACACTTTCCAATCCCACTTTCAAGTTACCAAGCAAGCCCTTAGAAAAGTAAGAACAAAGTTTAATTTGTGAGTCGGGCTCCTTTACAAAGGAATGCAACTATGTGCCAAAAGTAGCAGGTTGCGTGTGCTGGATAAGGGAAGTGCATACTTTGAAGGTTGTTGGCCACTTTGGGGTGAAGAAGACGGCAAGCTACGTCTACTGGCCTGGAATGCAGCAACATGTGGCCCAATTCATAAAGGGTTGGTGTTTTACTACACTTCCAAGTCCTCGAACCACAAGTTAGGATTGTACAAGCCCATTGCTAGTTCCAAGCTGGCCTTGGGAAAGCTCTGTAAACCTTTTGAAAGATCTTCTGAGGCGGCGAAGGGATAACGACTACTTATTAGTGGTAGTCGATCACTTCTCAAAGATGGTGGTGTTGATTTCCTGCAAGAATACGATCACGAGGACAATCACTTGAGAGGAGGCGACACGTTTGTTCTTCCAACACGGTTGAACTCCTTTTGGGCTACCTTACCTAATACGATTATGTCCGAACGTGACAACCATTTTCTGACTTCCTTCTGGAGGTCATATAGAAGATTATGGACAAGCTGCACAGAAGAATGACATATCATCTACAAATCGACAGCAATACAAAGGTGGTTAATAGAACAATAGTACATTTACTGCAGGGTTATAACTCTCAACATCCTAAGACTTGGATGAGAGCTTACCCCACCTACAGTTCGAATTCAATCGGGTAATGCACAGCTCGATGATCAAATCGCTTTTTGACGTATGCTTGGGTTATCTACCACAAAGTCCCTTTTGACTTGGAGTTTACGGTTAGCTCTTTTCAAGAAAGAAGGAAAAGTGACAATAGCTCAATGTTTCTTAGAAGGGATTCAGTTCATGCATAGCAAGAACGAGCATCAACTGTAGAGATCTTAACAGGAAGTACAAGAAGCGACATAACCAACACCAAGTCATAGCAAATTTTCAAGAGGGTGATCTAGTTTGGTTGCACCTCGAGAAGCGGCATAAGAGAGTTAACGGAAGCTGAAACCCATTCGTTACTTATGGCCCCTTGAAGATTCTTCAAAAGATCGGCAACTACGCTTTCTAGTTGGAGTTGTCAGCTTATATTGAAGTCTACTCCGTCATGAATGTCAACAAGAAGTCTTTTTGACCGTCAATATTGAATGATCGGTTGAAGAGATTATTCCATCATTAGATGACATGCTCATCAATCGGTAGACAACCCTATCAGATGATACTATATTGGGGAGGATGATCATCCAAACGAGATGCAGCATGGAGGAGTCTTTCACAGTTGCTAGGAAAGGATAGTGGCCAAGTGCGGCCAAGTCACTTTTCCCTACCTCCATTTCTATATCCAAGATTCCAACATGAGTTGGCTCCGCCCAAAGAGGAGGAACCATGATCCTGGAGGATCTCTTTAGTTGAGATCTTTACGATTAGCACCATATTTTATTGTTACAATCAAATCGTGGTAGATAAATCTACTTTAATACAGTTGTTTCAACATATCGGACTAAGATTGGGTGGTTACAACAGATACGACTTTCAGTCAGATCGTAGGAGATTTGGTTTCTTCTTTTTTGTTTCTTTATTGCTATCTTGGTCGACCTCTTTGAGCCTATAAATAAGACCCTTGAGGGCCATTGTAAAGCATTAAAGAACAGTGTTATAAAAATGGCCTAGGCGGCCCTAGGCCGAACCAAAACCCCCCTGCTCATCAGGTTTGTACGGTTGTGCGGCCCTGTTCGGTTGTTCAAATTTTAAAATTCTTTAAAAAAAAAATTGTGATGCTTAGTTGTATTATGGATATGTTGTTTGGAATTTAGAATTGGATTTAGATTTAGAATATTGAAATTCCATATTTGTATTATGGATGTGTTTCATTATAAAATAATATGATGATGTCTTCATGAATCATAATAATGATAGAATACATGTTGATGATCTTTATTAAGTATGTTTCATTATGATATAACACTATATAAGTTGTTACAAAAGAAACTTGTTCGACACCTAGGCGCTAGACTCCCCTCCGCACCAAATCTGCATAGCGAATTTAGAACACTGTTAAAGAATTAACAAAAACCTGCCTCCTAATTCAAAGAGAAAATTTCACCTAAAATTCCACTTATAATTTTTCTTCTCTCCTTCATATGGATCAAGAATAGAATACGTCGATACGTCGATGACACAAAGATGAGGGATCCAAGCTTACTGGATATACTGACTAACAGTAGATGTCAAGGCCAGTAACCGACTGATAGATGAGCAAGCACTGATTGATAGATGAGCTTGCTTATGAGGAGGCAATAAATATCAAAATTGAACAGAAGAGTCAGGTTTTAAGTCAAGATTAGAAAGGTTCAGACTGCGCCATGGGACTATCAACAAGTCAACACCACAAGAACCCAGAAACCTCCAATTGATCCAACCAAATATTTTTGTCGAGCCATAATTAGAGAATCACCATGACAAGCAACCTCAGTATCCAAGAAAGAGCACAATAAGCCAAGGGGTAGAGCACTGAGTGGCATGTTTTAAAACTAGTGGAGGATTATAAAGGTTGTAGGTGGTCAACCAGTGTGGAGCAAGGAGAGCAGAGCTACCAGGTGGTAGCGGTGAGGAGTTATAATAGAGAGCAAGTTTAGCTGGTCAATGGGGTAGTCACACATGCAGTGGTGATCGACTGAGACTTGAGGCAACTGGTTGTTGGGAAGTTGACTACAGCTGCAAGGGGGGGTGTGGAAAATGTGTGGCCGACTTTGGTAGGGACCGAAGGAGGTAGGTTGAGGACTATCCGTTATTGAGGTTGTGTTTGTGTTGCAGCAACGACACTACCGAAGGTAGGATAGATGGTTGGGGTCAATGGTAGGTTATAGTTAAGGGTTTTGGAGAGACCCACGAACGGTAGCAATGACAATTAGGGAAAGCAATGACTACGGTGGGGTTGATGGAGGCTAGGGGATACAAATTGGGAAGGCAAAAGAGCTAGGTTAAAGAATAATCATGCTCTCATACC